>RJWJ010010628.1:0-46626 GCA_004363605.1 Indri indri | reverse complement strand
CTTATCCCCTTTCAACATACTGTATAATGTTCCGATTGATAATGTTTATTCCCTCCCCCGCCTCCCCCGGACATAAACTCCACCAGGGCAGAGATCTTCATCTCTTTTTTTCATTGATGCATTGTTATTGCCTGCAACAGTGTCTGATACCTAGAAAATGCTCAGAAATATTTGTTGAAGGAATAAGTACTTGTATGTTCAGGGCCCAGCTCCCAGTATGCACTGGGTAAATTAAACTGATGATAAAACAGTTTATTCTGTTAGTCTTTCTAGGCAGTGTCTGATTATGCCCTTGTTGGTACTTGAAAGTAAATACAATTAAATGCTTTTTTGGATTTTTAAGCATTCAAATAAACTTCTCCCTTTGTAGAAGTCTGCTTTACTCTTTATTAGTTTTAGATGTTGTAGTCTGCTATATATATATATATGTGCGTGTGTGTGTATATATATATATATATGTGTGTGTGTGTGTGTGTTTCATGACCACTCAAATATATTAACCCCCTTTCTTGTAGAAACCAAAACTCAACAACTAAATAAGAAATATTTCACCAAAGCTCATGCTTTCAGAATACCATCTATGTATAGAGTCAAAAATCATAAATGACCCATGGTAGCAGTTTTCAAACATTTGGTCATATAAACTTGAAAGAATTTCATAAAATAATCTTTTTAATTGCTTGATCAATGTAATTTTGTATTGAAGAGTTTTTCTTACATGTTTAGGTAGTTACATAGCATATAATTTCTGGGATATTATAAATATTGACATTCAGGAATTTAATTACTCATATATGTGTGTGTGTGTGTGTATATATATATTCAATGGAATTTACAGACAGCAATTTATTACCTACCATCATCTTCTAAAAAATTGAACAGATTCTTTAACCTTTTTCTTGTTGAATTAATATTTCCATTCTACTCCACAAAATGTTATCAGAATAAAAAAAATTTTTAGGCTTGAAAATCTTACTAATAACCCTTTCATACTTCTCTTTAAAAAACATTAATTTAAAGTAAAAAACTAAAAATGTCTTGTGACCATAAGGCTCTGTTAATTCAATCCAGAAGTAAACAAAGCTTACCATTGCCATACTTATCACATAATTCAAACCAATATAAAGATATTACTCATTTTGATAAATAATTTAAAAAATAAATATTAAATATTTATTGGAAATGCATCTCCTTAATGAGATGATGGGACTGTGCTTTCTAAAAAAAGTGAGCTTTTCGTGTATGAATGAATATTATGTCAGAGTGAGGATTCATCATCAATTCTATTCCATATTTTTCTTTTTTTCTTTTAACACGATAAAGGAATGACAAATCCTAATCATATAAATAGGAGATAGGAATGGGAAGAGTTCTGTTATTGCAAAAATTTTTTGAATTGTTTCCGAGTTATATGTTACAAATCGATCATCAAAAGTTATTTCTGATGATGGCTGACCAGATCCTCCTTCAATATTATTGAAAACAGAGCAATTACCAGATTTACAAAACATTTGTTTTTCAGTTGTTAGTTACTCATTTTCTTAACACTGACACCAAGATCTCAAACTGGCCCTCTGGTGACAAGGGGGGAAGTGAGCCATGCTAAGGTTTAGGATCAGTGAGCAGGTAGGTGTGTTTCTCCTTTGGAAGGGCGACAAGGAAGATTCTGAAAGGGGAGCTGAAAAAGGAAGACTCACAGCTCCATTGCAGATAAAATTTTAGGCAGATGGGCTTTAGGAAGGAATACATAAGAAAATCTAGAAATGGATTTCCTTAAAATTATCTGTGGAGTAAGATTGGCAAAAGGCTGATAATTATTGAAGCTGGGCTATGGGTACATGAGGGTTTATTATACTGTCTTTTCTACTTTTGAGTATATTTTAATATTTACATAATAAAAAGTAAAACAAATTGAAGCAAAAATTCTCTGTGGAAAGTGTTCCCATATATGCATTCAAGTTTGAGGACTGTTTTTCTTTGTTGCCACTTACACCATTAGTCTTAGTGCTATTAACAAAATAAGGCATTCTCTTAGGTTGAACCAGATGAAATTGCCAATGTTTGGCGATTTTGACCTATAAAATTGGCAATTAGTTTCATATGGCTTAGCCGAATCTTTGATTATATCTGTTTGTTCTCTCCCCATCGGTTTCATTTCACTAATTGGGACTCAGCTTGATGGCTCAGGGGGATTTTTTTCTGGCTTTTCTGTCTTCAAAGACTATCCTTTTTAGTTTAAGGTTTGTCAAAAAGAATTTTAATTTGCTGTCAGTACAGCGCTAGGTGTTATATAGACTAAATTAAACAGGCAGCCACTTCTTTCTTTTGTTGTACCAAAGAGTTAAGGTAGGTTTGTTCAGTGTCTGTATTCTAAGTGTGGGCAAATAAACCGGTCAGTTTGAGTTAGGTGCTGAGTGAACAGAAGAGAATGTTCAGGGACAGACAGGTGGAGCTTTCTTTCACCTGAATAGTATCTGAGAAATTGACTTAATTAAAAAAAATTTTTTTTTTTTTTAACTACAAGTGTCTGAGGTAGGAAAACAAGGCTGCCCAGCTCGCGGCAGTCCTGACGATGATCCTCGAGGGCTGATCTTGGCTTTCAGCCTTGGCAGAGGAGGAAAGGGACTCCCCACAATCCCATGGGAGAGAGGCCTTAGAAGTTGACTTTATAGAGAAATTAATCTTCCAAAGCGCTCAGAGTGTGTCTCTGTGTGTTTTCATCTTTATTGTGAAGTCTGGGAATAACAGACTGGAGACAGATATTGTTCTTAATATTTTCTTTAGTGAGAAGGAGATTGGGCTCTAGAGGGGGTTAAGTGATTTAATCTGCTATCAGGGTAAGTCAGCAATGGAGTCAGGTTCTCATGAATTCTGAGTGTGTACTTCATACCCTAGACCAGTCATTCTCAGAGTATGCTTTGGGGATCTCTGAAGGTCCCTGCGACTTTTTCAGGGGTCTGTGAGGTCAAAACTATTTTTGTAATAATACTAAGTCATTATATGCCTTCCAGTCTCCTCTCGTGAGTGTACTGTGTTTTCCAGAAGTTACATGATGTGTGCAATTGCAAGAAATTAAAGTGGGTTTGAGAATCTAGTTGCTTTCTATTAAGTCAGAGATTAAAGAAATTTACAAAAATGTAAAAGTTGTGCCATTCTTCTCACTAATTTTTTGGGAAAATACAGCTTTTCAGAAATTTAAAAAATTTCTTAATTAAAACATTTTTTTAGAGACAGGCTTTTGCTCTGTTGCCCAGGCTGGAGTACAGTGGTGTGATCATAGATCACTGTAACCTGGAACTCCTGGGCTCAGGCTATCCTCCTGCCTCAGCCTCCCATGTATTTGGGATTACAGGTATGAGCCATTGCTCTTGTCTTGGGAAAATGTAGTTTCTAAAAAATATTTACAATTATTATATTTAAATGAATTAATGTTTAAACATTTCTGTTTTAATTTCTAATGTGATAAATATTGATCGATATAACCCACATTAAAAAAAGTTCTTTGAGTTTCTCAATAATTGTGAATGTGAAGGACCCTGACACCAAAAGTCTGAAAAATGATAGCTCGTTTGGCCATTGTCTAACAGAGTTTCCTGGTCTTCTAGTTATGCGTGTTACTTTTATGTTTTTTAATTTAACAGAGAATGGTAAGAATTTAATGTATTTTTTGCCTGCTGGTATCATCTGCCATAAGTTACAGGAAAGCTCTGGATAAAGAAACTGAGGAAATATTTAGTCAATGAGGGAACCAGTATTCTACTCCAAGTGTGTCTGATTCCAGCATGCATTTGCTTTCCCCTGAATTGTTCTGCTGCTTTATTGAACTTAACCTCTCTGGGTTTCACTTTCCTCATTCTTCAAAAGAAGAGGTTGTGTATTAGGTTGTCAAGGACCAGAAGTTGTCGTTTGATGTTTAGCAAGTCATTTGAAAATAATCTCAGTGTTTGGTTCTACAGGATTGAAATCTACATCATAAAAACTTTTATTCAATTTGCCCTTCTTTGGTTTCCTTATTAGCAGTTTCAGGAGGTGACCAAGTATTAAATGAGGCAAGTAGTAAATGAAGTTTAGCTATGTCTTTTTTGTTATTTCTCCATTTGAAGTGGAAAAGCAGCCTCAAGTGAATATTTGAAGGATCCCAAAGCTGAATCATTGATTCATTTGCCCATGTTTTGCTTAAGAGCAGTATCAGTGGGAATTCAGGGTTTCTCTTATGTGGAGTTTCAGGGTTTGTAACTCCAGTGTACATTTTTATTAAGACCTTTTTCAGTAGGATCCTGTATTATATAGATTAGAGACCTGCGGCTACCCTATAGTTATACATTTCTTTGAAAGGGCCTGCCTTAAAATTAGTATTTGCATTTATTTGGCAGTTAAGTTTTACAGGTAATGTGTCTAACTTCTCTTTCTCTCCTTTTTATTCCCTCTTCCCCTCTCCTTCCCATCTACTTTCTCTGTCCCTGCATTTCTTTTCTTTTTCAAAAACGAATCAGTAGAATGATAGAAAAAGACATTTTAATGCAAAGATTAAAATAAAACCTTTGACCAGGTGTTATTTAACTTGGTCATTCATTCTCAAAGCTTTGACTTTCTTTTTTATTCTGGAGATATTACCTGTTGGTTGGTTTCCTTCTGTCTTTACCATTTCCTCTTGCTTTCTTCATTTTTTCCTTACTGTTTTTATTTTATATGATTATTATAAAGATTGAATAACACTGGTTATAATTGCTAGTATTTATTGAGTGTTTATCATGTGCCAGACATTGTTCTAAGCACTTTACTTAAATTAGCCTATTTGACTGTGCACGAGGAAGAAAGAACAGCAGCACTGGTGCTGGGTTTCTCCCTAACTGCCAGCGTGACTTTGGGTCAAATATTTAGTCCCTATGTATCTTAGTTTTTCCATTTGTAAAGGGTGATGTGAGATAATTTCTGTAAACCATGTAGAATGTTGCCTGGCTCACCATAAAGGCTCAATAAATGTTAGCTGCTATTTTTTTTTTTTTTAATCATTAAAGCAAGTTGGCAGTTCCTGGAATGTATTGAGTACTCAATAAATGGTGGTTATTTATATTATTTAATATTACTGCATTGCACATTTGCTTTTAGGTGGTGTATTGAGTTTGGCTGAGGCAGACGTGAAGTAGACATAGTAGTATTCTCGTATGCTATTTTAATTTTTAAATGAGAATTGTTTTCTTCTTTATGAGATGGTGCAGAGGCTGATACTCCATGGCTGTAATCCAAGTATTTAGGTGATATTGAGGCCTTCATGAAGGACACTCCTGAGAATAGCCCATTAATTAAGTGGGAAGTGGGGAGATTTGGTCCATGTAAATAACCATTTAAAAATGGAGATGTATTGGATTTGTGTATGTGTGTGCAATGAAGTCATAAGACAAACAGACTCTGATACTTCATAGTCTAAATGATTCATCCTGTTATTAATTTTCAGCTGTTTGTGGACACTGGTCAGATATAATACAGTAGCTTCTTATTTAGTTAAGTTTGTGTTAAATATATGATCTTATTCATGAATGTCATTAATAAATAATGTATAGATTACTTTATGACTACTAATTGTTAATGGATTTGAAAGCACTTGAAATTCTAAGAAAGGATGGAAGAACAGTGACCACCAGCAGTCGGTAGTGAGTTCTGTGTGCTGATTAAGAAAAATAATACAGCAACATAATAAATGAACTGTCAAAATTGGCTTTCTAATAATACACAAGTATAGTAGGGCATCGAATGCCTCAGAACTGATAATCATCTAGTGATTGCATACCGTTTGGGTGAATAACAGAGTCTGGTTTAGAAGTCAGAGTATGATTGTGATATTTGAGCCAATTCAGCAGGGATTTGAAACCTCCTTGTTAAAGGATATGTTAACATAAACTTTAGTGGAAGGAACAGTGGTCTTTTTGTAGCCTACAAGACATAGACTTGAATGTGGTCTCTGTTACTAACAATATGTGTGGTTTTGAGCGAATCATGTATTTTTAGTATAATTTGGGTTCCTCAGTTATAAAATGAGTATCAAACCTAGTCAGTGTAGCTTCCAGGGTTCTTAGGATCATTAAATAATACATTTTGAGAATGCTTAAAACTTTTGAGTACTATACAAAAGTAAATTAGCCTCCTTTCTGTTAGTACTTTCAAATATGAGCGCATTGTTGGGGAGTATTCTGACTCCAGTTTGTATTTATGGTTTTAATTTTTTTTTTTATCTTCATCAGTGGCAAGTATAAGCTTTAGGTATCATAATCCTCTATTTTTTTGGCTACTACTTGAAATGAAGAATGTATGTATTTAAGTTTGTACATTGGGCACATGCGTATGATAGCAGTGCTGTTCATGACACTATAGCGCAGCATTTGTCAGAGTTTCCACTGTAAACTTCCCTTTGGATGTTTTTTCATTTTAGCTTGGCTTTTGTGTGGGGTAAAATTATAGGGCTTGAATGTTTTTGAATGGAAACTTTTTTTCTCTTTTTAATAGGGAATGAATGCATGCTATTATAAACTGTGTCTTTTCTTGCATTTTATAACATTTTGTCATAAAAGTTTTAAAAAACACTTCTATATGGAAGCTTTTTTTCCTTTAAATCAGTAAATGTATTAAATATTGGGACTTAATACTTAGAAACATTTTTTTTGTGCTGCTGTAGTTTTTCCTTTGAAAACTGTCACTGTCTTCAATGTATTATCCAAGTTGAAAGAGTATAAATAATTTTTCTAAACTAATTTTAAGACAGAAAGAACAATGATATATTGAACACCTGGATACCTATCCCAAGAAAAAGTAAAATGCTTATATTGTCACTAAAAGTGTTCACTGATCTCTGTTTTAAATATTAGCAAAGTGTGTTGGAGAGAGACTAAGACTTAGAATACCCTCTTACACCCACAGACCCCCTTCTAAGGATGTCATGTGGTACCATGTGCTCTGGTCTCAGATGACTGGATTGTGTGGCCACCTGACCCAAGACCATCTAGTCTATAGGCAAGGCAGTAATCTGGCCTATAGGCTCTACCCAACACAGATGAGAATGACTTGGTATTCTAGTTAGATCCTTTCTCTAGGGAAATTTGAATTTGACACAGAGCTGTTGAAGTCAGGAACAGAAGCTGAAAGACCCCAGGGGAAAAAAAATGTGATGAGTCATGTTGATGGAGGGAAGGAGTCTGCTTTTATCACCGCTTCACTGAAATTACTCTCGTCAAGGCCACCTCCAAATAGACAAATGTCTCTCAGCAGCGTTTGACAACTTGTCCACGTTGTCCTTGTTGAAACATAATCTTTTTTGGCTTCTGTGACATTATTCAGGTTTTTTTTTTTCCCCACAGACAGGGTCTTGCTCTGTCGCCGTGGCCCCAGCTGTAGTACAGTGGTGGAATCATAGCTCACTACAACCTTTAACTCTTGGGCTTAAGCGATCCTCCCACCTCAGCCTCCACTATACCCAGATAACTAAAAAAAAATTTTTTTTATAGATGCAGGGTCCCACTGTGTCTCCCAGGCTGGTCTTGAACTTCGGGCCTCAAGCAATCCTTCCACCTAGATCTCCCAAAGTACTGGTATCACAGGTGTGAGCCATCGTGCCCAACCTCAGTTTTTCTTTTTACCTCTGGCTGTTTCCTCTAATTCCTTTTGCTGGCTCTTCCTCCTCCACTCAATTTGTGAGTGTTGGATTTTTTCAGGGCTCCTTCTGCTTCCCTTTCTGCACTCAAACCAGATAACCAATAGTCAGCTTTGATTCCTCTCTGTCTCTTACCCTTCACCTCCATACTCTCCCCCGACAATAATTTCTGTCAGTCAGCATTGTTGGTTCCATCTCCAATATATATCTCTAATTTGTCCACTTTGTCTTTAGTTACTATCGTGACTCTACAGCAGTAGCCCCTTTTGTAATTAGAGTCTTCTAATTGGTTACCTTGCTTTTTATTTTGCCTCTTTTCCATTTATTTAACTTAAAGTGACAAGAGTGATCTCTTAAACCAGCAGTCCCCATCCATTTTGGCACCAGGGACCCGTTTCATGGAAGACAATTTTTCCACGGACCAGGGATGGGGTGCGGGGGTTGGGGGAGATGGAGCTCAGGCAGCGAAGGCGAGTAATGGGGAACAGCTGTAAATACAGAGGAAGCTTCGCTCACTGGCCCACCACTCACCTCCTGTGTGGCCTTCTGGTTCCTAAGTTTCATGGAAGACAATTTTTCCACGGACTGGGGTAGGGGTGAGGGTGCAGCAGAGCTCTGCGGCCCTGTCCCTAACAGGTCCACAGCCTGGGGGTTGGGGGCCACAGTTTTAAACAACACAAATCTTACACAAATCTCTCCCTCAGGCTTTTATACTGTCATGGCTCCTTACTGCATCTGGAATTAAATCCAAGCTCCTTCTCTTAAGTTTTTGCTATTTTCTTTTCACCTTGGCTTTTCTATTGCAATTTTTCTGACATTACTAATTAAAATTTAATATTAAAATCAAATGCATGTGGGTTAAAATTCTCAAGTTTCTTGAACGGACTTGATTTTTCTCCCTTATCGTGTCCCTTTTTTTTTGTTACTCCCCTTAATTTAATTAAATCCTCACCAAAACCAAATTACAGCTAACCCCCTTTCAGCCTCTTGAGTCTTTGATTTCATCAGGCAGTTCTCAGACTTAAAGAGCTGTTTGGGTTGTTTCATTAGCATTAAGGGAATTTCTTTAACATTACAGCAGAAGGTTTTACTTTTGTATAGCTGTCATACACTCTTAGCATTGGAAAATGGCTTAGAAGCTTTACTTCTTGTTTTTGGGGACACTTCATCTTCTTGGTTCTTTGTCATTTCCGCACTGAGCTTTCTGCCTCATTGTTGAGTCCTCTTTATCTTGTCTCTAATTGCCCCATGGTTCCATTTTTAACCTTCTATTCTTAGTTCTCCATTCGCTGGGTCATAAGCTTATCTATTCCTCTGATTTTGACTTTCATCTTTATGGGAAAACTCTGGAATCTCCACTCTCTAATTTAGCCCCTTGTTTCTAGTTCTATCTTGAATCTTTCCTCCCTTGGATGCCCTAGCGTTACCTCACACTCCATTTTCCCCAACACTATAATTCATGAACTTTATTGACAAACTAAATTCTCTGTCTGGTGATTTCATTTTTACCAGGAGTATCGTCATACTCCCAACCTGGAAACATTAGTAATCTTTGACTTTTTTTTCCCTTTCCATTATATCTAGTGTAACCAAAGGGGGAAAAAAAAAAATCCTGTTGTTTCTTGTCTTCTAAATGTATCTGAGTCTTATTTTTCTTTCATTCTTCCACTGCCACCAGCTTAGTATAGGTCTTCATAACTCTTCATGCTTGGTTTGGTGACAGTGTTTTGGATAATTTGATTGCTTCCCTTCAAACCTCTCTAAAACACTTCTTTGTTGTGTTTATTCCTGTCCAACATTTCTGTGTTGTCAGCCACATGAAACCCAGGTTACCCTGCATTTTTTCAAGTCCTTCATGGCCAGGTATGTTCTAATTCCTCTGGTTTCCCCTACTTCCAGTCAACTATCTCCTATGCCCTAAACATGCATATCTTCTCATATCCTATAACGTGCTCACTCTCATCGCCATGCTGTTCCTGCCTAAAATGCCTTATCTTTCATTTATTTCTTATCCAGGTCATGCTTCCCTTAAGTCCCATCACCAGCTGAAAGCTGTTCCACATACCCGAATGTCTTCTTGACCTTAGGCTATGCTGGTGATAATACAGATTTGAATACCAATTAGACTCACCTATGAAATGTTATGAGGGATCAACAAATGTCAGGTGTTCCAGAACAAAATGAACCAACCAAACCTCTGTGTCAATTATATTTTCCTGAAAAGTATATTAAATCCAAAGAAACAATGTTGAAGTCTTTGAAGTAAGCCAGCTTAAGTGCAAAGGAAAATGTTGGAAGGTCAGAGAGGACTTGGAATCATCTTTTAAGGGAGTTAACACAAACATAAAAGGGGTCTTTTAAATATTAAACCAATTCTAAGAGAAACAGTCAATTCTACACAAAGTCATGGAAATTAAACAACCTCCTGCTGAATGATCCCTGGGTCAAGAATGAAATTAAGATGGAAATCATAAGATTTATTGAACTAAATGACAAAGGGGACACAAGCTATGAAAATCTATGAGATACAGCAAAACCAGTCCTAAGGAGAACGTTCACAACTATAAATGCCTACATCAAAAAGACAGAAAGATCACAAATTAACAACCTAATGTCACACCTCAAGCAACTAGAATAAGAAGAGCAAACCAAAAGCCCAAAGCCAGCAGAAGAAAAGAAATAACAAAGCTCAGAACATAACTAAATGAGGGTCAGCAAGACAAAAAGTTGGTTCATTGAAAAGATAAACAAAATCAATAATCATTAGACAGATTAACCAGAAATGGAAAAGAAAGGACTCGAATAAGCTCAATCAGAAACGAAAAAGGACACATTACAATTGATACCACAGAAATACAAAATACCATCTGTGAATACTGTGAAAATTTCTACTGACACAAATTAGAAAATGTAGAGGAAATGGATAAATTCCTGGAAACACACAACCTACCAAACCTTTATCAGGAAGAACTAGAAATCCTGAACAGACCAATAACAAGCAGCAAGATTGAAGCAGTAATAAAAAATCTCCCAACAACAAAAAGCCCTGGACCAGACGGACTCATAGCTGAATTCTAACAGACCTACAAAGAAGAACCAGTACCTATCCTACAGAAATTATTTTATAACATTGAGAAGGAAGGAATCCTCTGTAACTCATTCTGTGAAGCCAGTATCACCTTGATACCAAAGTCAGAAAAGGCCACAATAAAAAAGAAAACTACAGATCAATATCCCTTATGAACATAGATGCAAAAATCCTCAACAAAATACTAGCAAACTGAATTCAACAGCATATCCAAAAGATAATTTGCCATGATCAGGTGGGTTTCATCCCAAGGGTACAAGGATGGTTTAACATACACAAATTGGTAAACATGATTGACCACATAAACAGAAGCAGAAACAACGACCATATGATCATCTCAGTAGATGCAGAAAAAGCATTCGATAAAATCCAACACCTTTTTATGATAAAAACCGTCAACAAACTAGCCATAGAAGGAACATACCTTAAAATAATAAAAGTCGTATGTGACGAACCCACAGCCAATATTATACTGCATGCGGAAAAGTTGAAAGCATTCCGCCTAAGAACTGGACCAAGACAAGGGCGCCAGCTGTCACCATGTTCAATATAATACTCGAGGTTCTAGCCAGAGCAGTCAGGCAACAGAAGGAAATAAAGGGTATACAAATCGGGAAAGAAGAGGTCAAACTATCCCTGTTTGCTGGTGATATGATCTTGTATTTAGAAAATCCTAAATATTCCACCAAAAGACTTCTAGAATTGATAAATAATTCAGGTCTTAGCGTAAAAAATCATTGTACACAAATCATTAGCATTTCTGTGTACTAACAGCAGTCAAGGTGAGAGTCATATGAAGGACTCATTGTGATAGCTACAAAGAAAATAAAATACCTAGTAATATACTTAACTGAAGATGTGAAAGATCTCTACAAAACACTGATGAAAGAAATCACAGATGACACAAATGAAAAAACATCCCTTGCTCTTGGATTGGTAGACCCAACATCGTTAAAATGTCCATACTGCCAAAGTGATTTATAGATTCAACATAATCCCCATCAAAATACCCGTGTTATATTTGAAAAATCTATAGAAAATAATCCTAACCTTCATCTGGAACCAAAAAAGAACCCGAATAGCCAAAGCAATCTTAAGCAAAAAGAACAAATCTGGAGGCATCACATTACCAGACTTGAAATTATACTACGAGGCTACAGTAACCAAAATAGCATGGCACTGGTATAAAAGTAGAAACATAGACCAATGGAACAGAACCGAGAACCGAGAAATAAAATCGTTTACCTACAACCAACTGATCTTTGACAAAGCAGACAACAACATAAGCTGGGGAAAGGAAACCCCATTCAATAAATGGTGCTGGCAAAACTGGATAGCCACATGCAGAAGAATGAAATAGGACTCTTATTTCTTACCATACATAAAAATTAATTCAAGATGGGTAAAAGACTTAAATGTAAGGCATGAAACCATAAAAATTCTAGAAGAATACGTGGGGAAAAACTCTTCTAGACAGCGGCCTAGGCAAAGAATTTATGACTAAGACCTCAAAGGCAAATACAGTAAAACAACATTAAATAAATAGGACTTAATTAAAAAGTTTCTGTACAGCAAAGAAAATAATGTCAGAATAAATAGACAGCGTACAGAATGGGAGAAAATATTCACAAACTATACGTACTACTCAGCCCTAAAAAGGATGAAATAATGTCTTCTGCAGCAACTTGGATGGAACTGGAGAACATTATCTTAAGCAAATTATCTTAGGAATGGAAAAACAAACACCACATGTACACCGGGATAAATAGGAGCTAAATGATAGGCATACATGAGCACAAAGAGGTATAAAGGCCATTGGAGTAGAAGAAAGTGGGATAAAAACTCATCAGGTACAATGAACACTGTTCTGGTGATGGGCACACTAAAAGCCCTGACTTAAGCATTATACAAGGTGTCCATGTAACAAAGACATTTGTACCCCTTTAATATTTTGAAATTAAAACAAATAACAAAGCAGTGGCAGAATCTGTAACCACTGGTAGTTGGTAGTTGCATTTTGTTTGGTACAAAGAGGAGATACATGACTGAATGTTTGTCTGCTTTGGTCTATATTAAGCAGTCTATTAGGGAGATTAACCCTCCCAGATGGTCCCTCCAGTGTATGTTGTAGGTATTAGATGAAAATAAAAATGATCAGTAGTGATAAGCCAGCTCTCAATACTCTTTAGCAGAGGTGGTATAGCATACGGGTGCCAAATTGCCGGGGTCTAAATCTCAGCAGAGCCCCCTTTCCAGCTGTGTGATGGTGGGCAAGTTACTAAACTTAGTCAATTTCCTGTATGTAAAATAAGGATAATAATACCTACCTCACAGTATTGTGGAGAGGATTAAAGGAGTTAATGCATGTAAACTGCTTAAACAGTGGCTGCCACAGAGTTAAAGTGCTTACTAAGTTTTTACTATTATTATGTATACATGATATGACTAGGAAAGGATGACTCATTCACGGTTTTCAGAAAGAACTATTTATTGTGCAACAGGAAATGGCTCTTTAGAATGCTTATGTTTTTTCAGACCCGACCTGTCCTCAGTGACTCTTATTTATTTTGGTTTATTCAGTTATTCATTAACAAGTATCTTTTGACGTGTTTATAGTGTTCAGGATCCTAAAAGGGCAGATGGTCTGTAGGAGACCATGATAATTTTCAATAGAAGGTAGATTCTGCAAAATTCTCTTGTGAGGGATTGTGTGACCGAGGTACTTCTGACCCATCTGGATTTGTGGACAGTCTATACATAAAACATCTGGTTTCTTCAGAAGCTTGAAACGTGCACATTTTTATGCGTACTGTTTGTTCCCAAAGAGAGCCTGGTGCGTGCTTTTTCTGATTTATGTAATTTGAGAATTTCCGAATTCTAGATGAATGTCATTCAGAACAGTCTCTCCTGAACTAGCCCCACTTGGTTTTTTTCAAAGAGATTCATGTCATCTGTGTGCAATGCTTGACAAATCTTGACTCTTCAGACTTCAGGGAGGGGTAAGAAGTGGCTCCTAAACTATTGCTTATTCAACTTGGTGATATCAAGGTACGTTAATGGTATAAGCAAGCAATGTAAATTGTTAAAACTTCAGAATAAGACATTTTCAGTTTTATTAAGGTGCCTTTTTTTTTTTTTTTTAAATAAAAGATCTGTTGATAAAGTCTTGCCTTATGTTCCTTTGGAAGTAGCATAGATGTCACAGAGGGGCTCTAAATAATTTGCCTATTTTATGCCTGAAATTCCCATTGTTAAAATTAGGCCATTGGATGAAGCCACTTTGTTATTGTTACTATGAAGTTTTTGTAATGATATTAATAGTTCTATGTTCTTCCTAGGGATAACCCATTACCCTTAGTACACAGGGTAATCACTACCACCATTAGCAGAGGGGAAGGCAGATTTATTTTTTTTTAAGTGTGAAAATGTCAAGAGTACAGGTTGTGATTCTGGTGAAAATACTGTGTGTCTTGCGGGGTTAGAGGTGGACTATAAACAGGGAGGCAGGGGATGAATAGGACAGATTCATTGCTCTCTGTTCTCTACATTTCTGCTGCCAACATATATCTGTCTAAATAAATGTAGAGGAAAGATTCCATTTTTTTTTTTTGCAAGTTTAACCTGATAATTTATTTGTGGATGAAAGCTAGTTGTGATGAGAAAAAGTTCAATACTTGTAAACACAAAGAAACTCAACAGGAATTTTAAAGGTAATAGTCCAGAAAATGCAACAGTTAACTCTTAACAATCTTTTAAACTAAACAGACAAATCAAGTTGAAGATAAGTATTAAAACACTTTTCGGTCTGAATATTTATCAGCCTATATATCCTGTTGTTCCAGTTGGCTTTTGATTAATAAAAAAAGAAGAAACCTTTTGTTAGAGCTAAAAAATATGGAACGCTTCACGAATTTGCGTGTCATCCTTGTGCAGGGGCCATGCTAATCTTCTCTGTATCGTTCCAATTTTAGTATATGTGCTGCCGAAGCGAGCACGGAAAGATTCCATTTTGTTGGAAAATTATCATGCCTTAGGGTTCTTTGTATTTAAGCTGTTTCTACATGCTAGCCACTGGCCATGAAAATACAACTGAATATCTTGCAGTCTCAGTTTTCTTGTATGTGAAATGGGACTATTAATTCTATCTTGCAGGATTTTTGTAAGATTTCAGTGAGAGGATACATGCAGGGACTCTAGCTGGAACATTGTATGTCTTCACGAATTGTTTTTTCCTGTTGTCTCTCAACTTGGTCCATGAAATTTAGGTACTTTAATTGCATGTTTTGCTCTTATTTATGTTTGTGAATCTTGTTTCTTATTAGACTGTAAATTTTTTGAGGGCAGATACCATTTCCTTTTCATTCTCTATAATGTGCGCTCTTATAATACTTTGTACCTTTTTAATATTTATTTATATGACCATTTAATTAGATCTTTTCTCCATTTGGTCAGCAGGCTTCATGAAGGCTAGGATCTTTTTTGGTTTTACTCAGTAATATATATTTAAGGCCTAGTCTAGTGCCTGGCGTATAAAAAGTGTTCTGTAAATATTTGTGGAATAAATAATTACCAAGTTAAACTTGCTAGATTCTAAACAAATACTTCTTCTGGGAAGGTTGAAACTACCTGTCATATTCTTTCCAGACTTAACCTGAAGCCTTCTAGGAGACTATTAAAAGTTTGCAGAATTTTAGCTGAGACCTTAGTTCTTTAAATAACGGGGTATATGGAAAAGAAAAAAGGTTTATGAAATAGTTTGGGTTCAGTATTTTATGTCATTTTAGTGGGAGGTCAGTAATGTCTGTTTTGAATACGTTGTAAACTCATTAAGTGTAAATTAAAATTATTACTTTTAGTATTTATAATCATTAACATCTGTGAGTATGATATTAATTTAAAATTTAGATTTGCAGGATGAAGCTGTCAAACATTGCTTGTTTATCTCCTTCCTTCACAAACTTTACATAAATCTGATTACATCAGAAGCAGCTTTGGTGATGTTTGAGACCTCGGTGTATCCTGATCTGGGCAGTGCTCATCCAGATTGTTGAACTCTTCATAAATTCTTGCTTCTCTGTCCCCAAAACACTCGGTTTGTCATTCATTCATCCAAATGCTAACTCTTCACCCTCCAGGGTTTTGACACATTGCTGATGCATGTCCTGACAGCTGAGTCATTTCACCTATTGAGTCAGCATCTTCACCTTTCCTCTAATCAAGTTACAACTTTATTTTGAAGTAATCTTACTGGATATTAGAAGGTCAAGCTCAATATTATTTTCTTCAAATATGGCTTAACACAACTGGGCACAGAAAAAAAGAAAGGGGAAAAACCCTGTATTGTATCAGCAATTTATATTGTTCATTTCTTAAATATTTTTTTTAAAAGCTGGCATTTATTGAACATTTTCCATACTCTAGGCATCGTATGAAACATTTTATGTATTATATTATCTCATAAAACCCTGGAGCTCTCACTGTGACAGAGCTACTATACTTTAGGCTCATTTTGTAAAAGATACTAAGACTCAGCAGTGCTTTTTAACAAGAATTTTTAGCAGCTAAAGTTCATTGAGCACCGAATGTGTTCCAGACACTCTTCTATGTGTTTTTATTTTTATATACTCAGTTCTTAAGTCAATTCTGTGAGGTAGGTTCTGTTATTTATGCCCTCATTTACATAATAAGGAAACTAAGGCCCAAAGACTCAACTGAGGTTTCCCAGCTAGGAAATGGGGCAAAGCCAACTTTGGAATCCTGGCTGACTCTGTAGCCCATTGTCTTAACTGCTACACTACACTGCCCCAGATTTCCCAGCTGGTACACGGTGGAGCCTGATTAGAACACAGGCCCCCTGATTTCAAGGTCCATGTGTGTGTGGTCCAAAGGTCAGCCTAGGCCATCTGGAAGAATGCAGAATGGGTTTACAGTTTTTTCCAAGTTCCAAATTATGCTGAAGGAAATCTAATTCATTTGACATCATAAATGTTTCTGTGATTTGTTTTTCAGGATTACAACTGACAGCCTTGAGATGATAGACTTAAGTTGCTGAGCTTAGTTTTAATTTTATTATACTTATTAAGGCCAACTCTTATTTCTCATATTTGGTTTGGTTCTTAAGTAGAAGATAGGGTTATTATAACGTATTTTCTGAAAGAGAAAGTCATTTTCAGTATAGTTGAAGAGAAAAGGCTTGTATTACCTAGTGGCAAGTCTGGCTGAGCTCTAGGGTATAATATCGGACACAGAATGCTGAATTATAATATATCAAGATTCAGAAAAAAATGCTTAGAATTGCATTGTAAGCATGCATATCTTTAAGTTTCAGTAACTCCCTACCCTTGAAACGCATGTTTTGTGGCCAGGAAACCAGGAGCAAAGAAGGGAGATGTTGTAAATATCCTAGCTGAAGCTAGTATCAAATATTATTATTATCATCAGTGTTTTAAAATGTTTTTCTGTTCCGAAAGTGTGACACTTTCTAGACACATTCTTTGTCCTTTTTGAAATCTTTGTATTTCTGTTCTCCAAGTTTTGACTTTGGAGTCATACACTCAAAATTATACATACCATTTTACACACATGCGTAAGGACACACATGTAAGTTTCTCTTTCTTTATTGTTTTATACTTGAACAATGCTGTTTTTATATACACTAGGAAATAAGGCTTTAAAGTGGATTTCATTTTTCTTAATATGATATTTCAAATTTGAATTTTTTATCTTCTCAACTCTTACATGCGGGCTTACATTTGTATTCAATTTATATTAATTAAGTAATATCCTTTGTATGAAGCCTAGGAGAACTCCACAATTAGGGGGCTATACTACATGCTGCCACTGGATTTTACTACCCAGATTGTGACTTTAATTATAAATGTACACTCTTTATTACTCTTAGGATTAGGGGCCATTCCACTGCACTCACTCAGTCCTGTGTCAATCTCAGGAGCTTAAGGTCTCATATTTAAAACTCCCAACTGAGGTTCAAAAATAGCATCTCTAAGCTGGCATTGCAACATTGGATTGACTCTTTTTTTTGTATTTTAAATCTTTTTTTAAAGAGAAGTTTAATGACATCTTTGGTATCAACTATAAATTATGAATTAATAGACAGTGGGATTAATTGATATTAATGTGATATGTAGCTATCTGTTCTTAAACCTCATGGCCTACTGTTAAAGCAGGTGCAGGTTCATTTCATCCTGAAATGATTGACGTTGATGTTAATCCTCAAAACAAATGGAAAGTAAATAGGCCATTTTATCCCTTGAAGAACTAATCTCTTGGGGGAGGGCCCTCAATTGAAATGGTTGAGAATAATATGTTCTTTTATTGCAGTTTTTCTGAGGGAGTGTTCAATTCAGAATTAAGTGCTTGCTGAAAATCTTTAATTCGATTACTTATTTTCTTACCTTATAAGTATGGCATAAATAAAAATAGTCTTTTCTGAAGATTTTTGTTAATCGTGCTTCTGAACCTGACTGAAAATTGGGCTTCAATGATGCTGACTCTCGGACACATCCTGGAAGTTTGTTCTGTTAATTCCTTTTTTATCAGATTATGATTTTATGATTTGCTCCTTGTCTTAAAAGCCAAGTGCAGAAGAGAAGGCAAATTTTGATTATTTGAGTGTTCTAAGTAGGTGGCCTTTGTTTAATTGAAGTTTGATATTACTAGAGTAAAATTTTAACAAAAATTTAATGTTTCTGGAAACACTTCAGAATTTATTTTTTAAATGGTTTTAAAATAATTTTGAAGATGTGCCAAAAATATTAAATATAAGTATTTCTACACAGAAGGTTGTTTTAATAAGTTATAAAATAGAAAATTGATTCTATACTGTAGGTTATAGATACTTGGTAAATATTTGTCAAATCAGTACCTTTTTTGTGAAAAGCACTTTCCACCCTATAAATGGCTTTTCATTTAATCCTCACTCAACCCTTCGAAATATGTTTTCTCAATCTTACATATGAGAAAACTAATGTTCAGAGAAGTGTCACTTAGTAAAAAGCAAAGGTGTGATTCTAATTCAGAACCAGAGTCCAGGCCAAAGTCCTCACAGCATCTCAGAAGGCCCAACATGATCTCCTGCAGCCGCTTGTCCCTTTCTCTTCTGTCCTCATCTCCCCCACTTTCCACTCCGGCTCCACCAACATTTACTTACTTGCTGAGCCTCAGATTCACCAGTACGCTCCTTCCTGCCAGAGTACTTTGCCCTTGTTCTCCCTCTGCTCGGGACACTTCCCCCACACCCTACCTCCTTCAAGTGTTTGCTCAGATGTCATCTCCTAGGTGAATGATACTCTGTTTAAAATTGTACCCTCCAACCTTAGTCCCCCTTGCCCTGCACACTATTCTCCCCCATAGAATATACCGTGTAACGTATTTATTATTTTTAATTGCTATTGTTTGTGTCCTTCTGCTGGAATGTAAAGCTCAGGGATTTTGTATCTCTTTCTTTGTGATGTCCCAGCAGTGCCTGGTCGCAGTGTCTGTTCACTGAATGTTTAATGAATGAGTGAGTGCAAAGCCCCATACCCTTTGCACTAGATCTTCCCATTTTTCATTTATTAATGATAAACTTGATAAAATTGTCAGGTTATTTTGCTGCGGAGGGCATTTCCAAATTGTGCTACTTCATTAATGTGTACTTATCTTCATTTTGTATTTTTTTCTATGTTGTATTTTTCTCTCATCCTGGAATATCAACCATTCTGTTTATTTTTAAAAGTCAGGTAGATTTTTTATAAAGCATTAGAAAGTAAGGCATTATCTTGCTGGATAGAACTAGGAACCGTGCATTGTTTTAGTTTGTTTTTTTTCCACTATGCTGTCCCTTTCCCCTCCTTCTTACATTCATAAATATCATATCATTAAAAACCATCCCAGTTTTTAAATTTGCATTTCATGACTTGGTATTATTAATGTTAGGAAATATTAATATTTATTCTATTAAATACATTATATTAAGCCTTTTCCTAATAGACTATTCTTTAATTTTATTTCTAGAAGAATAAAGTTCTAATTTAAAATTGAAAACAAGGAGAAATAAGATTCAATATGTAGAATTTACTTAATGTATATCGTGTACCTACTGTGTGCTAGAAACTCTTGTTAGGGCCAGGTGCGATGGCTAAGTCCTATAATTAGCACTTTGGGAGGTGGAGGGAGGAAGATCTCTTGAGGCCAGGAGTTTGAGACCAGTCTTAGCAACAAAGCAAGACCCTGTCTCTACAAAAAATACAAAAATTAGTTGTGCATGGTGGTACATGCCTGTAGTCCCAGTTACCTGGGAGGCTGAGCCCCGGCAGCAGAATGAGACCCTGTCTCAAAACAAAACAAAATGAAACTCCAGCTAGGGACTGGTTATTAAAAGGTGCAGGACATGTGAGGCACTGGTTGAAAAAAAGGTCCCAATATAATGTGGCAAGTGCTTGAATGGAGGTATATGCAAAGTTTCATGGGAATTTCATGTTATGGAGTTTGTAAGTACTACAGGGCTGCTATTCCTGTAAGACTGCTGAGCAGGAGATTATCTTCTCAGCTTTTATAGTGATCTAAATACAACTGAAATTAGTACTGTCACTATAGCTCTGTTGTCCATAGTTCTAGAAAAATGTCAGAATATAGGAGTAATGTGGCTCTGGGATTCTCAGATACAGGCCTGTGGAAAGGTTGTTAGTATTGGGCAAAGTCGAAAACAAGAAGAGAGTAGGAAGGGTCAAGGGAGAGAATACACAACTGTGTGTGTGTGTGTGTGTGTGTGTGTGTGTGTGTGTGTGTGTGTTTAGGATTGTCAACCCTCCTTTTTAAAGGAAGGGTCTTTTATCCTGAGATTATCTTTTCTCTTCTTTTGTTATTATAAAGGTCCTTTATTTTTATGAAATTGTAGTGAAAAGAAATGGTGGCTATTTTTTTAATGCTTTTACTTGAAAAAAAAAAATTACAACCTGCTCTTTTTTGGGTAATTTTACTAGTATGTAAAATCCTCAAAAGAGGAAACCACTGACAGGAGTACTATCGAATACTGTATAATTTTTGCAGCCCTTTTTTTGGTATAGCCCCGCAAGTTCCAGGAATTCCTCATATTCAAAAGGCCCTATTCCCTATCCTCCTGGCATTTCTACCCCTGGAAATAAGCCCTTAGGAAATGAATTAATAATAGGGACATTGACCTTGTCAGTCAGAGACTGTGGTGGCTTCTGTCCTGTGGTGAGTTTCGTGGCAGGAAAATAATTACACCTATAATTAGGAGTTGATCAATTTTTACATATATTATTTCTTGTGCTGACAAATTTCAGTGATGACCTTGGCATTAGAAGGTAAAACATGAAGGATAACTAATGGCAGTGTTAAAAACAGTATTTGTTAGCGTGTGCATGCACGCATGTGTGTGTGCATGCACGGAGTTTATTTCCTCTCTGATTGGAACATAGTGTCAAAATAACATGAAAGCCCTGAGTCATGTAATTTTGTTGCTGAGGCCACACTAGTCTGCATTAGTAGTGGTGACTTTTGGTTTTTGCTTATAAATTGAAGAGCACGTATTTGTTAAAAGCTAACAAAGGGAAAGGGAGACTGGAGAGCTCCATGAAAGAATTATAATAAATACATGTTGGTTGTCTAAGCTGGGAAGAATATAATTAATATATTATTATTATTTTAAAATTAAATTTACCTACCTACTGTTGTTCACCAGTTTAAAGCTGATTTTATGCTTTTAAGTTTAAAAATATGTAATTGTTTGTAGAGGAGTCAATCAAATTTTCCTTTACTTTCAGATTGTAACTTCTCTTAATTAAAAAACTTTTTTTCTTTTTTTTGTGAACCTGACATTATGAATATAAAAAAAAATTTTTTTTTTTTTTAATTTGGAGACAGGGTTTCATTCTTGTCACCCAGGCTAAGTGCAGTAGTACAATCATAGCTCATTGCAACTTTGAACTCCTGGGCTCAAGTGATCCTCCCGCCTCAGCCTCCCAAGTAGCTAGGACTACAGGCGCATGCTGACATGCCTGCTAATATTTTTAAAATTATTTTGTAGAGACAGGGTCTTGCTATGTTGCCCAGCGTGGTCCTGAACTCTAGGACTCAAGCCATCCTCCCCCTTGGCCTTCCAAAGTGCTATGATTACAGGTAAGAGCCCAGCCTCTTAAACAATTAAACAACTGGTTGTGACCATGGAATTATATCTATAGCTGCAGTGGTGGTGGTTGTTAGTTGTAATGATTATTGTCATCGTCGTCGCCGTCATCATTATGTTGTTATTAGTGTAGGCCGCACTGTAAGACTGCCTGGATTTGGATATTAGCTGCAGACCTTACTAGTGTGTGATCTTGGGCAAGCATCAGTTTCTTCATCTGAAAAACTGGGGTCTTAATACTGGTTGTACGTAAGATATTCTGAGGATTAAAGGGGATAGTGTGTGTCAGAAGTTTAGTACAATGCCTTGCAGTAGTAAGTGTTCATGATCATTGTTGTCTCCATTCTTTTTACCTGGAAATTTCAACTCCTTTCAGTTGTTTGTTGTTTAATTAGTACCCACACCTTGGTCTTATCCTTTTGATACTGTTGTATCTGTGTTAGCCATTCTGTGAGATGTGTTTTGAACCTAGAAAAAAAAGTGTGTGCTAATAATCAGCGAAGTGTTTTTCAAGCTTCCTAATAGTTTGGCAAGAGTTCTAAAAGCAGCCAACTACACATTCATTTATTTATTGCCAAGGCCAAGAAGGAATGCTTTTACTCTTGTGGATTTTTCCAGGGACCTTCTTTAGCTTGGAAACTGAAAGTTCTCACTGCTAACTTTAAATAAACTGAGAGAGAAAGAATTTCAAAGGTGAACGGGATAAGGATTTTAAAGTTCTTATTTTAAAAACAGTGGTTTTCAACCCTAGCCACACACCGAAATCACCTGAGGCACTTTTATTAAACTACAAATGCCCAGCAGTAGAAACACCACACCACCGTCACCATCATCACCACCACCACCAGCAAACATTTTGAACCCACTTCTTTGAATATAGTAATAACATAATTGAATGGTCAAGTATTTAATACTTATTTTAGTTAACAGGTTGGTTTTGGGTTGGTTTCTTATTTGCTTATGTGCATTGAAGTATATTGTGTAATCAACATGTTCTATTTGGCTCCAGTTCATAGGACATGAAGCCCAAGTTGTTTACTTGATTCATTATAAAGATTTATAGTTGTCTCCATGTTTTGATGAAATATTGTTGGTTATATCTGTGATTTATTGGGTGTCAAAAGCAATTCCTAATGGAAGCTTAATTCCACTAATAAAATAGGACTCTTTTTAGGTTTCCTGAAGTACGTGCTACAAAAAGGGAATGCTGCTTGTATCTGTGTTTAGAGGCAAAATTGGTGTCAGTGATTTGGACAGGCCACAAGGACAGGCAGTTAGGCATTTTATCACATGTACAAGTGTATCTTGCTTCAATCTTTCAAGGCTAAATCTACTCACTACTTAATAATGTCGTACCAAGCATCTCCTTACAACTATGAGACATTATTCCTAGTTTTCTCTAAATGTAGACTCATATACCTTATGTAAATAAAATTCTCACTGATTTTGTTAAGGTTTATGGAGGGTTGCCAGTGAGGGACTGATAACATTCATGGATAGAGATTTGTACACCTCAAGGGAAAGTTGTAAGGGGTCAGAAACCACGTTACCATGCTCATTCTGTGCTGGTCCCTTTATTTTTTATGAGAGTTGGAGAAATGGAAGTAAAAGGGCCAGGTAAGTAATAGCTTAGGACATTTTCAGGTGAAAAGTATTGTTAATATGGAAGGATTTTGTTTCAGATGTTTTAAATGAAAATATTGTAAATATTATAAATGTTATTTATAAATATTCATTGAATAATATTTATAATCATTGAATAATATTTATAATATTTATATTTTATATGACTTATAATTTTATTCATTAGGAGCTTAAATAATATAGCTTAGCTTCCAATGCAAACATATGAACATTTTGTAGAAATATTTATTCACTGTATTTCTATATACATTTCAATAATCTTTGTGTAAATAAGTTACTAGCCTATATCTTCTTTATTAATTTATTTTTTATTCTTTTAAACCAGTCTTCCTTCTTCTTCTAATAGATATTATGGCCAATAAATATGATATAGGCCTTCTCTATTTAGTTGGCTGGCATAATTGTAAGTGCAAATTTAACATTCTAATTTTCAACTTAATTTGATTGAAGTCCCAGAGCACCAAACCCAAAAGACACTGGACATACACTTTTTTTCCTTTTTTTAAAAAAATTTAATATATTTAGTGGGTACAAGTTGAACTCTGTTACAAGTATATTTTGCATAGTGGTAAAGTCTGGGCTTCCCATTACCTCAATATGGGTGCATATGTATTTCATCTACCTTTGCTTCTTTTTGTTTTGCAAAGTTCTGAATGAGCCAGCCTTCAAAAAAGCGTGGGCTGATATTGGATCGCTGATCTTGCTCCCCAGACATTAGATAGGATGGAATAATAGAAGCTGATTACTAGGGAGGAATGAGCTTCTTCTGCAAATCCATAACCAGCCTTTCTTTTTTTTTTTTTGAAATAGATTCTTGCTCTGTTGCCCTGGCTAGAGTGCCGTGGCATCAGCCTAGCTCACAGCAACCTCAAACTCCTGGGCTGAAGCGATCCTCCTGCCTCAGCCTCCCGAGTAGCTGGGACTACAGGCATGTGCCACCATGCCTGGCTAACTTTTTCTCTATATTTTTAGTTGTCCATCTAATTTCTTTCTATTTTTTCAGTAGAGAAGGGGTCTTGATCTTGCTCAGTCTGTTCTCGAACTCCTGAGCTCAAACGATCCACCCGCCTTGGCCTCCCAGAGTGCTAGGATTACAGGCCTGAGCCACCGCACCTGGCCAGTAACCAACAGGAGTTTGTGTGTGTGTGTGTGTTGAGAGAGATGTGGGGGGAGGTATTAGTTTATAGGGAGGCGGGCTGTGGCTAAAATGTATATAGAGCCTATTGACTGTTCCTTAAATATTTGTCTCTTAATCTGGACCTTGCCTCTATGTTGTGTTATATGTCCATTTTCCCGTTACATGTCACATTTGTAAATTTTAAAATTATTTGGGTATGAACACCTTGGAGGTGAGAATACTCATTTCCCCCAGCTTATTGATGAAAATGAATGGGAGGATCCTGGGAGATGGTGATATAAAAGGCATATGGGGGAAAATGACTAATGGTGGAAAGGAAAGAGAAAGACAGTACAGTGAGAAATACAACTTAGCTGGTCGCTGCATTCTTTTCTTGGGTGAGAAACATATTCTGGAAATCAGCTTAATTTTAACAGTTCTTCCGGAGCAGTGGAATCTGACCTTATGGGATCTTACCAAGCTGTGATAGCTGGATCAGTTATTCTTCCCTTTAAACACATACTAACATTGGATAGATGAGTCATTGTGCTAATGACCTTCATGGTATTATATAACCACTTATTGATTGATTATTTAGTTATGGGGGCTGTGATTCTGTGGGATCCCTCTCTCCAGAGCAGGGATAGAATCTGCTGGCCAGAGGTTTCTGTTGGAACATAGATGACAGAAGCATCCTCTGCCTGGTCTGCTTTGGGATTCTAAGATGACATTTAATTATCCTAATTTACATTTATTTCTAAATGAGTATAATTTTTTTTTCTTCTGTCTTATTTCAGAAGTGTTTAGATTTCCAGGTGACTAGATTTGGGAGGTGGGTAGCTTTGAGTTGTTAAAATCTAGTGTTATTGCATTGTGGTCAGAATTCACTGCCTGCATGATATCTTTTTGTCGTTTATGAGATTTTCTTTATGACCTAGTACATGATCCTTTTTATAAATGTTTCTTTAAAAAGAATATTTGTATCTGTTTCAGGGACTGGCTGTGTAGACACTGAACTTTTCTTATGTCGTGGAAACCTCCTGGACTCTACTCAGACATTATTCCTTCTCTGATCTCTGGCTTGTCCTGCCTTTTCACATTCTATCTTTTTACATCCTCCTGGGACTGGGGGGATAAGGGAGGAGGGATGAGGTTGGGAGCAGCATTAGCTATATGGGGCAAGTGAGGGCCAAACTTACAGGAAGAGCCCCTGGCTAGTTAGGTCATCCTTCAGCGTGAATGAAAAATTTTTTAAAATTGTTACTATAAAGGAATTGCCTCTTTAAGGGAATCCACCCCCGTTTCTTTTGGTTAGTCTTGACTGCTTAAGTTCTTTAATTAATGAAGGGAAGTTATTTTAGAGGAATTTAGTCTGTGATAAAGGATAAATCACAACTTTTGCTCTGTGTGTTCATCTCTGGGGAATTGGCTGGAGGGGAGATAGAGAAGGGGTTTAGCATGATACTTTATGAATGGGAGCATGTTGGAGATTAATTTGTTGATTTCTTTCTGTTTTCTTCCTCCTCTTCTATCTTTGCGCACCCTGTTTCTAGACTATGGTATTACTCTGGCCTTTCACTGTATTTGAATGGTGGACGGTGGTGAAGAGTCCAGGCTCTGGAGCCAGTCTTCCTGGGTTTGAACCCTGTCTCCATTGCTTATTAGTTGTATCACTGTGGGCCAGTCACCGAATCTCTCTGCGTCTTGGTTTACTCATCTATTAAATTGGAAATAGTACCTACTGTTAATACGTAGCATTGTTATGGGGATTAAATGAGATATCATATTTGTGTTTAGAATAGTGCCCAATAAATGTCCCAGTATGTTCATTAAATATAGGCTATTATTATTCCAATGTACAAGTGGATAGTCTGTTTCACATTATCTATGATGTGACAATTTGCATAAATAAAGGGTAAATTTCACCTGTGTAACATTAGAAAAACAGGTCTAAATGTTAACTGTCTGAATTCTTTGAATTGCTAAATATACCAATCTCTTGAGTATTACTGCAATGACTGCAAACATTAATTGTTGTTGTCGTGGTTTAAAGATCATTTGCTTTTGGAGGAAAGGCTATAATTCACAGATACTTTCATGATTCACATGTGCTAAGTTAAGGAGTTTTCCATGTAGATTGTCTGGTTTTTAGGCTTTATGGAAGTCACCATATCAAAAATTGAATTAATTAAAATTTCCCCTGAAGATTTTAACCTGTAACTAATGTTACGTTAATAAGCTTTTTCTTGCTACCTTTGCAGTATCAATACTCCCATTCAGCTTCCAGGTATGGGGTCTGATTTATAACTCGGAAGATCTCAGTAATTAACTGTGATGGTCGTGTGCGTGTAATTAGCCATTGGTGAAGGATAGACAGTCATGTTCATAAGCAGCTTTATTTGATTTTTGTTTGTTTATTTTAAACACCAGAAACAGGTGGCACTTAAAGAGAAAGCTTGGTCTGACTGTAGTCCAAGGGTAAATGTTTTAAAACTGATTAAATCTAGGGGCATAGAATGAGACATATATCATAACTGAACTTAAATCTCTAAGTATTTGACTGTAAGATATTAATATATTATACCTTTGGGGACCTATAAGAGTGATAGGTGAGGGGAAACTCACTAGTTAATAATTTCTAAATTCACAACTTAGAGTAGCAGTGATGCTATATACCTTCAAAAATATAGACTGCTTCTTGTTCTCTAGTATCTGGTAGAAAGCCTGTGTTTTCACGTGTTGAATCCACCTTCATCTAGGTTTACCCTGGCAGTGTTTTGTGGGAATTCATTACCCATGAGGTCCTGGGTAGTTGGGCTGGCACTTGGGTCGTGGGAAATAAGGAGGGAGGGGGGTTGTGGAGAGGAGTTAGGTGGATTCTGTGACTACGAGGCTGGCCCTCACTCCCCTCTGCTGGGCCCACTGGTGGCTGTAAGGTGGGTACTGTACGCTGTTGCACTTGCCTCCGGGGTGCAGCCAGCCCAAGCCATGAGGCTGTGGTAAAACATTTACTAGAAGGCTGGTAACAGAGGATGCTTGCAAGTGATTGGCCAAACACTGTTAGAGCCCTTCTTGATTAGTATAAAGGGAATGTGAGAGTGTGATTAGGGATCCGGGCACTGTGCCCAGCTCCATAACTCATTCATTGTGAGACCTCAATGATTGTCTCTAATTTTCTTTGTGAAAAATGGAGAAGAATAATGCCACCTGCTTATTTTTCAGGGTGTTCTGAGGATTAAATAAGTTAATCTCCCTGGGTGAAGGCAGCAGAGCCTACCCTGGTCATAATCTTCATTGCCTCTCCAGGGAAGCTCCAGTTTGAGACAATGAAATATTGGAATGAAGAGAGGAGTGGAGTGGGCTGTCTACAACTCAGTGTATTTCAAGTCCAACTGTAGATCAGGTTTCTTTCTAGCTGGGGAATTTTAACTAACCTAAAATTTCTACATGTTTTTTAGAAACACCACCAAACCAAATGTCTAACCTGCTGTTTGTGGGAAAAGAACAGATGTCTATTCTGAGAACATATTAAGAAAGACGTTAGTGGTTTTCTCCCTCTGTAAAGGAAGGAGATGGGTTAAAGAGAAGCTTGTAGATTTAAGTAGAATTTACTCTTATTTTCCTATTACTGATGTGCTCTTTTTGAGAGAGTTGGTATTGTTTCATTTTGCAGATTTTTCAAGTTTTTTTTGGCAAAGAAACTTCATAGAGATCAAGCCAAAACAAAAATATAAACACACAATTGCCTTAAATACCAAGGATGTCAGAATGAAATTAAAATGAATCGACTGACATTTCTGCTTTGAAATTTTTTAGTAAAACTAATTTAAGCCAACAGTAAAAGCTTCTGACTTCACCTTATAAGGGAAAGTTTGACCTTTCTCAGTGTTTTTGGACTTAAGGGTATTGACATTGCTGTGTTTTTGGTTAAAATTTGCTTCAAACTTCTAAAGGCTTTTGGGATTTTGGTTAATCCTTGGTTGCAGAATAACAAATACAGTCAATTTTGTTGGTACAATGTAGTTTTCAAAACAAAGTCTCCGAAGTAGTGGATATGGTATCCCCTCCCCACCCATGTGTAACTGTTAAAAAAAACACTGTTGTCATGTGAATTCTTATTTTTTTGAGCTTGCTTTTGAAGTAACTTTCACAGAGAATTCCTGTTACCTGGAAATTGATGACAGACTTACACCATTTCCTTTTTTTTTCTTAGACGTTCCATCCTCAGAGCAGCCTGAACTGTTCCTAAAGAAACTTCAGCAGTGCTGTGTCATTTTTGACTTCATGGACACGCTATCTGATCTTAAAATGAAAGAATACAAGCGCTCCACTCTTAATGAACTGGTGGACTACATTACAATAAGCAGAGGCTGTTTGACAGAGCAGACTTACCCTGAAGTAGTTAGAATGGTGAGTTTCTTTTTTTCGCCGCGGACACTTTTAAGCATCTTCCATAGCGACTCACAGGTGTATTTATTGCAGAGTGAGGTCACCTCCGCAAAATGAGAGCCAACCTTCTGAGAGCTAAGCAAAAGTAGTCAACACAATACTAGAATTTGAAGAGCATGATTTCATGAGAATGAAATCCGGAACTTTCAACTACAACAGTATCGAAGCAATCAATGACTTCAAAATATGAAGCCGAGATTGCCTGGGTATTATTGGATTTCTGGCTTTGGGGAAAAAAAGACACAGGAAAGTAAAAGTTTTAGATTTGTGTTTAAAAAATATTCAAGCCTGTTGGATGTCTTGATATTTCTTTCCTTACTCACTGTGGTATATTAGAAATGGCTTTATGCTTAATAAAATTGTGATTTGTAGAATCTAGTTAAGGCCTCTCTTGGCTTTATAACTAATCCTTCTCTTTATAATCTCCTTGAAATCAGGGGTGATGCCTTTTGTAATTTTTGAACAGTGTCTTGTATTTTGTGTGGTCGTTAGGAGTTAGAAGAGGAAACATTATTAGCCTAATGAGTAATTATGCTCTTATCGTGTCAACAATTATATTAGTTTTTCAAACACTGAGCCAAAATATGGTGTTCTATTAGATTTCTATGGGAGGGTTGCCTACCTTGGCATCCTAGAAGATCTTTGATCCGGAGAGTGCATGCTATTCGCGGGTGGGCTGGGGGAAGTGGCTTGTCTACTGACTTGTGAAATTAAACCACAGAGATCCGAAAGGTCAGTACATCATTGGGAAGCCCTTTGGGGCATCTGGCACACTCTCTGTGTAGTGCTGAACATCTGTATAGCTTTTCCATTCAGCTCTTAACATTTGTATTCAACCAATGCAGAAAAGAGACAATTGTGATGGAGTAGATATGGTTAAAAATTATAATTCAGATTTGGGAAGGGGCTTCAATGATCTCAGCTTGAAAACCTGTGACTGATGTTTGAAGGTATTTTCAAAACGTTGCCCAATATATTCTTCAGATCCATGTCTGAATCTATAGTGGTTTTGTTGTTAATTTACAGGAATGTAGTGCTAGGATGTTATGTAGGTTAATAGTTATCATTGTGGCTCTTGAGCAGTGCTTCTCAACCAGGGGTGATTTTGCTTTACAGGGGACTTTTGGCAATCTCTAGAGACATTTTTGGTAGTCACAACCAGATATGGGAGGAGGGTGCTACCAGCATCTAGTGGGAGAGGCTAGGGTTACTACTAAACATTTTACAATGCACAAGACAACCCCCACTGTAAAGAATGATCTGGCCCCAAATGTCAGTAATGCCACTGTTGAGAAACCCTGCTCTTGAGTTTGCATGTTATCTAAACCTCTAAACCTGATACTTAGGATCTTCTCTAGCCTACCTGCCCTCTGCAGAGCACAGTCCCTGGTTTTAGCTTACCTGCATCCTCAGCCAACAGCAGTATCCACTGTTTACAACTTTTTTCTGTATCTTTCCATGGGTAGTTAATGAGTATATAAGCATATACAAACATATATATATATAAAAATACTGTTTTTTGTAAGCCCACAAATGGCGGTATGCTATACACACTTTTTGTACCTTGCTCTTTCCACTTAGCAATAATATCAGTACATATAAAGTTGCTTCATTCTTTTTATAGCTGCATAATATTTATTGTATGCATGTACCATATTTAAGCAGTATCCTATGAGTATCCTCATACACACATTAGTTTGCCCTTGTGTGAGAACATCTGTGTATTTGTTGGTTTATTTTTGAAGATTTTATTTTTTAGAGTAGTTTTAGTTTCACTGCAAATTGAGAGGAAGGTACGGAGATTTCCCCTATACCCCTGTCCCCACACATGCACAGCCTCCCCCGTTATCAACATTCCCTACCAGAGTAGTACATCTGTGACAATTGATGAACCTTTATTGACATATCATTATCACCCAAAGTTCATAATTTACATCAGGGTTCACTCTTGGTGTTGTACATTCTGTCGGTTTGGACAAATGTATAATGTATAACTTATAGCTGCCATTATAGTATCAGGGTGTTTTCACTGCCCTAAAAATCCTCTGTGCCCCACCTCCTCATTGCCCAGCACCTCCAACTCCCTGGCAACCACTGATCTTTTTACCGTATTCACAGTTTTGCTTTTTCTAGAATGTCATATTATTGGAATCACACAGTGGTGGTGCACTCTTTTCAGATTGGCTTCTTTTACTTAGTACCACACACTTAAGGTTCTTCCATGTCTTTTCATGGCTCGATAGCTCATTTCTTTTTAGTGTTGAGTAATATTTTATTGGATGGATGTACTATAGTTTATTTATCCATTCACCTACTAAAGGATATCTTAGTTGCTTCCAAGTTTGGCAATTGTGAATAAAGCTGCCATAAACATCCATATGCAGGTTTTTGTGTGTGCATAAGTTTTCAACTCTTTGGGGTAAATGCCAAGGGGTGCAATTATTATATTGTATGGTAAGAGTTTAAGAAGTATGTTTAATTATGTAAGAAAGTGCCAAACTGTCTTCCAAAGTGGCAGTACCATTTTGCATTCCTACCAGCAATGAATGAGGATTCATTTTTTTCTTAGATCTTCATGTATTCCTTTGTTTCTTAGATCTTCATGTATTCCCCACCTTCCCACCTCTAACTGTAATTCTCATTTTCCCTTCAAGGGCTGGCTTAAAGTGCTGCTGTTGTTTGCTGAAAAAGCCTAGTACTTTCTCCTTCCTTCAGTTCCTCTGCATCTTGGCAACCCACCCTTTCGGAATTTGTTCATTTGTTGCCTTTTATCCTTCTACACATTTATCTGATTTTTCTGATTAGACTGTAAGCACTTTGTGTCCTGCACATCTCTGTGGCTCCGTAATGCCTTCTTGCCCAAGTCTACTTGAAATTCGTTGCATGAGTGAATGAATTCCCTCCTAAAATATAGGCATTTTAAGCTCTCGAATTATGATTAAGATATTGAATGTCATTGGATTATAGAGATTTTAAACCTAGTATTTAGCATAATCCAAAAATTCTTTCATTCTTAAGAACCAGCATGGTCCTAAACCAGCTTTGGTCTCCTGAGGAAAGCCATCTTCTCTTCTGAACCCTTAATCCTTCACTCCCCAGCCAAAGAAAATAGAGAATGCTATCATTTGTATGTGTTTCAAAATATACTTGAGCCTTACTTTAGGAGGTGTTGAGTCTGTAGCACACATTTAGAAAATTAACTTTCTGGATAGTAGTTTAGGGTTCTTGGAAGTATAATTTATTTTTTGTATCTGGTGATTTGTGAAATTGTTAACTATTAATTTTGTATGGTACTTGAACAACCTGGGGCATTTACAGAGAAGGAAGTATTGTGATAGAGTAGAAAGAGAAAAGCCTTTGGAAGCACACAGACCTGGGTTCAAATGCCAGCTCTGGCCATAACTTATTGCTCCATCAATGTGAGCAAGTTATTTTATCTTTGGGGCCCTCAGTTTTTGTGTGGTGGTAAGAGGTACATAGGGTCAGGGGAGGGTGGCCATACTTTCTCCCACCCCCATTCATAAATAATTCCATCTAAGTAACATGGTTGTGCTTTTCTTTGTACATCAGGGTTCTCACCATCTCAAAAACACGTATAGTCTAAAAAATGTGTGCTACTGCTCTGTGAGAAGCATTGGAACCAAGTCCCACTTGGTGCAGCCTACTCCTTTCCATTTTGCCACCTTTAAGCCCCTTGTGTGTAGAAATTCTGGCACTGCTCAACTTCCTCATTTGTATCTTACCTGCCTTTTGGGGATTTTGTGAGGATTAGTGATGATATGTGTAAAGCTCTTGGAACAGTCACTAACACATGGCAAATATTCAATAAATACTACTATTCTTAGGTTTTGGTGATTTTGTGATTAGATACTTGATTTTACAATCATTAGTGGGACCCACAGTTCCTGTTTGTGGACTTAAAATGCTCTACCAGCGAGATGTATTGTGTTCCCTTGTCTCATTGGTTCTCAAATTCTGTAATTCCAAGTTGATCCTGCCTGTTGAACAGTCATTGTTCCCACTTATTCTTCTTTCCTGTTACTATAAAACAAAACTGCTTCACTAGGATTAGTGAGGGAAATGGTAGTGCTTTTAATGAAATATCAAAGAAGCGATAGCTGGGTTTTACAAACCAGGATAAGTAATGACTTATGATAACATGTTACAGCATTAATACCAAAAGCCTTTGATCCAGCTTGATGGGACCTATACTTGGAGAGTTGGTATTCCTGTTAGTGGAAGAAAAGAGTGATGAATGAAAGTAATCTCTGAGTTGTGGAAAACTATTTTTAACATTTAAATTAAGTATGGATACCACCTGCAAACTGCTAGAATTAAGAAAGAAGAGCAACTCTTTTATATGCAAACAAAATACAGGCATGCCTCATTTTATTGCATTTCACAGATACTGTTTTTTGTTTTTTTTTTTTAAACAAAATGAAGGATTTGTGGCAACCCCTCCATCAAGCAAGTCTATTGCTGCCATTTTTCAAATACCATGTTCTCGCTTCATATCTCCATGTCATGTATTGGCAATAATTCTCACAATATTTGAAACCTTTTCATTATATCTGTTATGGTGAGTCATGGTCAGTGGTCTTTAATATTACTATTGTAATTATGTTGGGGTACCATGAACTGTGCCCCTTTACAATAGCAAACTTAATAGAATGTATGTGTTCTGACTGTTCCACCCACTGGCTGTTCTCCATTTCTCTCCCTCTCCTAAGGTTTTCCTATTAGTCCCTGAGACACAACAATATTGAAAATAGGCGAGTCAGTAACCTTAGAGTGGCCTCTAAGTGTTCAAGTGAAAGGAAGAGTCTCATGTGTCTGACTTTAAATCAAAAGCTAGAAATGATTAAGCTTATTTAACCATGTTGAAAGCCAAGATAGACCAAAAGCTAGGCCCCTGGTGCCAAAAACAGCTAAGTTGTGAATGCAAAAGAAAAGTTCTTGAAAGAAAGTAACACATTGATTTCCACTTGAGTTGTATGTAACTCACGCTAGTTTTGAGCCTGGGGCTTCATGAAGCATATGTAACTCACACGTCTCTTCACCTTGGGAGCCGAGAGAACTATTTTTCAAGTTGCATATAACTCATGCACAGAAAACAATAAAAAATAACAAATTTTTAATTAAATTAGAAAAGATCATTTTCTTTTCAAAGTTTTTATTCCATTCTCGTAATAAAACACTCTGGACCCAAGGAAAATTTTTTTTCTAGTGTGGCAGTCAATGTCTTAAAAGATCTATTCCAGTGAACACATGAATGATAAGAAAATGAAACAGCCTTATTGCAGATATGGAGAAAGTTTTAGTGGTCTGGATAAAAGATCAAACCAGCCACAACTTTGCCTCAAGCCTAAACCTAATCCAGAGTGAGGCCCTAAGTCTCTTCAATTCTGTCAAGGCGGAGAGTGGCGAGGAAGCTGCAGAGGAAAAGTTGGAAGCCAGCAGAGGTTGGTTCATGAGGTTTAAGGAAAGAAGCCACCAGCATAACATAAAAGTGCAAATGAAGCAGTGTGTGCTGATGTAGAAGTTGCGGCAAGTTGTCCAGAAGATCTAGCTAAGATCATCAGTGAAGGTGGCTACACTAAACAGATTTTCAGTGTAGACAAAACAGCCTTCTATTGGAAGAAGATGTCATCTAGGGCTTTCATTGCTAGAGAGGAGAAGTCAATGCCTGGCTTCAAAGCTTTAAAGGCCAGGCTGACTCTCTTATTAAGGGCTAATGTAGCTGGTGACTTTAAGTTGAAGCCAATGCTCATTTACCATTCCAAAAAACCTAGGGCCTCTAAGAATTATTATTCTAAATCTAGCCTGCCTATGCTCTATAAATAGAACACCAAAGCCTAGATGACAGCACATCTGTTTACAGCATTGTTTACTAAGTATTTTGATCCCACTACTGCTCAGAAAAATAGGTTACTTTCAAAATATTACTGCTCTTTGACAGTGCACCTGGTCACCCAAGAGCTGTGATGGAGATGTACAAAGAAATGAATAATTTCATGCCCGTTAGCACATCTGTTCTGTAGTTCATGGATCAAGGAGTAATTTTGACTTTCAAGTCTTAATATTTAAGAAATATATTTTGTAAGACGGTAGCAGCCATAATTAGTGATTCCTCTGATGCATCAGGGCAAAGTGAATTGAAAACCTTCCAGAAAACATTCACCATTCTAGATGCCATTAAGAACATTTGTGATTTATGGGAGGAGGTCAAAATATCAACCTTAACAGGAGTTTGGAAGAAGTTGATTCCAACCCTCATGGATGACTTTGAGGGATTCAAGACTTTAGTAGAGGGAGTAACTGCAGATGTGATGGAAAAGCAAGATAACTAGAATTAGAAATGGAGTCTGAAGATGTGACCGAATTGCTCCAATCTCATAATAAAACTGGAACAGATGAGGATTTGCTTTTTTATATCGTTGTTTATTTGAGACAGGGTCTTGCTGTGTTGCCCAGGTGGTCTTCCCGTCTTAACCTCCAGAGAAGCTGGGATTCAGGCACAGACCACTGTGCCCAGCACGAGTTGCTTCTTGTAGATAAGCAAAGAAAATGGTTTGACTCCTGAAGGCTGTGAATATTGTTGAAATGACAGCAAAAGATTTAGAATATTCTGTAAACTTAGTTGATAAAACAGTGGCAGGGTTTGAGAGGAATGACTCCAATTTTGAAAGAATTTCTACTGTGGATAAAATTCTGTCAAACAGCATCTCATGCTACAGAGAAATCTTTCGTGAAAGGAAGAGTTAATTGAAGCTACAAATTTCATTGTTGTCTTATTTTAAGAAATTGCCCCAGCCACTCCACCTTTCAGCAACCAGCACTCTGATCAATCAGCAGCCATCAACATCAAGGGCAAGACCCAATACCAACAAAAAAGATTACAGCTTACCGAAGGCTCAGGTGATCATTAGTAGTTTTTGCCAATAAAATATTTTAAAATTAAGGTCTATCCATTTTTTTAGACATAATGTTACCACACATTTAATAGATTAAAGTATAATGTAAACATAAATTTTACATGCACTAGGAAACCAAAAAATTCACATGACTTACTTTATTGCAATTCTTGCTTTATTGTGGTAGTCTGGAACTGAACCCACGATATATCTGAGATTGCCTGTAAAGCAAAATAGCCCGTAACTTACTTGTATAAGAGTAGTGTGGGGTAGTAGAAAGAGCCCCAGCCAGAGAATGTGGAAGGCACTGTCCTCATTTCTCATCTTCCACTTTACTAATGGTGAGAGCTTGGGCAAGTAATTTCCTGTCTAAGCTTCAGTTTCTCCTGTTGTCAATGGAGGGAGTTGAGAATGATCTCTCAAGTCCTTCCAGCTCTGAAAACTACCAACTCTTTTAATCAACACAGTCTAAGAAATTTTAAATGGATTCTGCCTTTCTTAAAGTTTATAAACCATTGTTCAAAGTAGTCACTTAGGAAAGTAGCTTGTTTCTTGTATGTCTCATGGGGTCATATCTGATAGAAAAATGAAGAGTCAGTACTTTCAGTTCCTTTAGGCCTTGCTTTATTCTGCTTTGCATCATCTCAAGTGTCAAGCTTCTGTCCTTGAGGCATATTTTTCACCGCATTGTGCTAATGTTGTCTTTTTGGTTTTGTTGCCATGTATCCATTTGAAAGATATCTTAGAACTTCTGGCTTTCCAAATCTTGTATAAATTTTTATTTACCTGAACTTGAACTCTGTATGTTTTATATTTTTTATATTTGTGCATCTGTTTTCTCAAGAATGTTTCTGTTGGTGATAACTTCAAGTGTGAGATGAAACCTTGTTGTTGAAGACATTGTTTTAGTTAGTTAATTCCAGGTAATGTTTAAGTGACTTAGTGTCATGCTTTTATATTATTAGGGCCTTACTTTGGCAGCTGCTCACAGGTAGAGAGAATAGTCATGTGAACAAATAAGACAATGTCATATGTGTACTCATAAAGTATGTACAAGTGTACAGGCAAGGAAGGAGTAGAGGGAAGTGAAGATAGGTAGGATGTGGTCTTACAATCCATTTACAATTTCTTAGACTGTGTTGATCAAAAGAGTTGGAAGGTAGGAAGGCCTTGGGGAATGAATATAGTCTGGGTAGGGTATTAAAAGATGAATGTTTTTTTCAGGTGGCTGTGAGCTAGTGTTGAAATAAGAGAACTATGTGATACAAAGAATTCCCAAACCACATGATATATACAGGGCAACATAAGTAGTGCTGTGTTGTAGCAGCATTAAGTGTGTGTGTTTTGGGGAGTGGGAGGAGGTGGATGGTGGCAGTTGAAGATGGGGATGAGGGCCAGAATCTGAAAGAACCTTGCAGACAGTAGATAACCATTGAAAGGTTCTACATGGAGGAGCAACATGGCCAGATTTGTATTTTAATGGCAATGGGGCAGAGAGATTGTCAGAGGCTGAAATTGAAGGCAGAAAGGAGTCACTTAACACAACAATTGTATCGAACAAGTTGTGGAGGGCCTAAGCCAACTGCAGGTGTGGAAATGGAGAAGAAAAGAGGATGACACTTAGGAGGTAAAACTGAAGCCACTTAGCATTTGTGTAGACGTTTGAAGTGAGAGAGAGGAAGGTGTCTTGGAGAGCTTTGGCAGTTAGGAAGTTTGCAATGCTGCCGTTTGAGAAAGACACAGCAGGTTTTGGATGGAAGCTGAGGAGTTGATTTTTGATGTGTTAACATTGAGGTTCCTACAGGAGACCTAGATGTGGAAAGCAGGAGATGGAGATTAGTAGTTGTGATAATGGGAGTAGGGCAGGGGAGAGAAAGAACAATGATGGAGCTCTGGATGATACCAGAGAATCATTGTGTTTCAGTGCAGTGGTACAGGTGGCAGCTAGCGGGTTGAGGAGTGGATAAAACAATGAGGAAGTTGAGATAATGACTATAGATAATGACAGCTCACGCCGTGGGTATACTGTTTTCACTAGAGTAAAATCCTATCACTTTTCTCCTACAAAAAGTATACAACCTGGTTACGCTGGTCGTTTGCTGTTATTATTTTCATATTTCATCTTTCTGACTTGGCTTTTCTTGGTTTCAGAGTCTGCCCCACCCCCAGTCTCTGATTAAATCTCTGTATCCCTCAAGTCATAGAATATGTGACTTTCCAAAGCTAATGTATTTTCAAGCTAAAATATGTCCACTGATTTTTTCCTTCTTTTCTGTTGAAGTCTTTTCTTGAGTCCTTTATTATTTCTTGGCCACCATTAGCTTTGTTTTTTCCCACTCTCAAATTATATCCTGTCACTTGGTTATCCAAGTGCTTTATCTTTTATACATTCTTCGATTTAACTGGAAATCACAGCTCTAGTTAGTCTCTTAATAGAATAATATGTTTTTTGTAGAAAATTATGAAGTCGCAGTTAAAGATCTCAGAGTCTGCCTACACATACTCACTACATGCTTTATTAGCTGAAGGACAGTGAGTTTCTTTTCATAAAATAGCAACTACCTAAAAGTAGCCTTGGGATGATAACTATCAGAGTAAAATATAACATTTCCATTTTTCATCTTCCTGCCTCTGATAAGGAATATAACTACACTAGTCTCCCTTTACCCATGGGGGATATGTTCCTAGACCTGCAGTGGATACCTGAAATCATGGATAGTATTGAACTCTACTAAGTTTTTTTCCTGTACATACATACCTATGATAAAATTTAATTTATAAATCAGGCACAATGAGAGAATAACAACTAATAATAAAATAGAACAGCTATAACAAAATACTGTAATAAAAGTTATATGAATGTGATGTCTCTCTCTCTCAAATTATCTTCTTGTACTTACATCATTGGTAACTAAAACTGTGGGAAGCAAAACCAGGGACTAGGGGGGACTATTGACTACATCCTGGCCAGAATTTGCCTTGGAGGTGACTCTTTGGATCCAAAGGAGATAAGATTTGTAGGTGTGAGTTAGTAGCAAAAGAGCCGTGGGGGGTGGCTGGGTGCAGGTGGACAGTTTATAAGGTTAGAAATACAAATAATGGAAGAGAATTGAGTGATATTTGAGGAAGGCATTTAATAACTGATGTTATTCGGAAATTTGGAGGATAGGGTAAGTCTAGAAGATAGGACCTGAGAATTAGATTAGAAATTAAAGGATTCCTTGGTGCACAGGAAGGAATTTAAGGATATGATAATGAAGATTACCAAAAGAAATTTTTAGGATGAAATCAGGAAGAATTCACTGCTCAAGGTTAGGTGCAGATTGTTCGCATTTGTAATTTGTCAAAGGGTAGAGAAACTGGCCCATACTTTGTTCTTTTCTTAATTACCACCTTAAACTGTCACTCTGTGCTGCTCTAGTTAATGCTCATTTAATAATTTTTATTTAGATCTTAGAGTGCTCTTAGATTGATTTCATGGGTTCACTAAACCCCTTTATGTTGACTGCAAAATTTTGTATGTTGTATGTATTTTTGTGGGAGAAAATCACTTGCTTTTGCTTAAATGTTCAAAGGTACAGCTAATTGCAAAATGGTTTAAGGCAGATTTTACCCTGTGTTCAGTAAACATCCCTGCTGCTCAGTTGGAAAATACGAGATTGGAAAGGAGCAGAGTCCTCCCATTTATGGCAGTAACTAAAGAGGAAAAATGAAGTTGTTAAAATGATTTTTACCGGTGAAACCATTTGGGCTTTGGAGTTTTCTCTGTGGGAAGGTTTTTGGTAGTGAATTCAGTTTCTTAAATACATGTCTGACTGTTCAGATTTTCTGTTTTATCTTGTGTTAGTTTCAGTAGGTTCTTATCATAGTTATGCAGTTTAGAATTGTGGCCACATGCTTAATCCTTAGAGGCGTTTCAGAGAGGTATGTGCTGATGGAAGAAGATCGCCAGCACCTGTGCTCCATTGTTAGCAGTTTAATAATCTGCAAGCAACTATGATGTATGAGTTAATTTAATCTCCACAGCAACCCTGTGAGATAGGTAGTATCATTATAGATATCATTTTATAGATAATATAAAGCAAGTACAGGGAAGTTAAGAGGCTTGTCCAAAGCCACTTACTTGGGTAACTGAGATTTGAAACCAGGCAGTCTGGCTCCAGAACCCATACTCATAACTGCTATGCCATAATGCTCCCCTAGAGTAATTCTTTCTAATAGGAATGAGGAAAAAAATCCCTAAAGATTATATTCTTGTCTCTGTACTGTGTTTTTCCCTGAGCTCTTCTAAGCACTGAAAAGGTCTTTGATTAAGCCCTTCTCTGTATCTTTTGCTGCTTCTGATGAGGTCAGACCGCAGTGTGCTCTGGGGTTAAGTGTTCTTTTTCTGCCTGACAAATAGCTTCCTCTGCCCTCCTTTTCTCCCACCACCTCACTGCCCTATATAATAGCTTTATATTGCCTTTGTGTTATTCTTGAATTGTTAACTTTGTTTCTCAACCCTTTTTCCCACCCTATTACTCCCCTCCCAGTATGGAAGAGTATGTGGTGATTGAGGGACTAGGAGGGGCTGAGGGGGAGGGCTGTATAGTTCACAACTCCCTTCTCTGATCCCTCTCAGCTACAGTCCCCGAAATGATCCTGTCCCCTAAGTTCATGTGCTCCTCCATGCTCCTTCAATCCCTGTCTTACCATTAGAAGTTCCAAAGAATAGGCTCCTCTGCCCAGATGTGCCCCTCATATAGTGATGTTGGCTTGTGTCGGAGAGGTACCCCACCTTGCTGCCTTGTTTGTCATTGAACTGCTTGAGTTCACAAAAGACTCATCAAAATGCAAAATGCCAGTGCATGAATTTAGAGTGCAAAAGGCACTACCCAGTGGATAGCTGTTTGTATGTATTTGAGCTATGCCTTCTGTCCCTGCAGGCAAGCTATACGGACAGCCAAGGAATCCTTGAGTTGCTTGGTCAGACTGGATTTGAGGCCAGGGGAGTTAGTTAGATGATTTGAACATTCCTCCATCTCCATGGTGAACCCCCTAATCCTTGGAAGCACTTATGTATGTAAATCCTGCTTTTTCTTTTTGTTGTCCTTTCTGGGTCAGTGGTATAGACAGATAGGCCTGGACCCAGTCTAGCCACTTAGTTTTGTGATCTTGGGCAAGTCTCAACCCTCTAAGCTTGTTACTCCATTGTAACTTTATAAGGTTATTGGGAACATTAAATTGTGAAAAATGCTTCGCACAGTGGTAAGTTTATGAAGTAGCTATAGTTATTATTATTATTTATGGTACCACCTCTAACATCTCTGATAGACTTACCTTTTTCTTTAGATGGATTCATATGTTTTTCTGATTACAATGAGGTTTTGCTAGCTTGAAAGCTTTTTTTGCCCTTTAGGATGACTTTCCATACTTTTTTTCTGACTGTTGATTTTAAACTTTCTGGGAAATTTTATTTTCCTCTTTTTTGGGGAGAACTCCCTGTAAATCTGCATGTCCATGTCTTTATATATATGTTTGTATATACACTGCCTTAATTCATCTAAATAAATTTTTTCATGATAGATTTGCATATTGATATCCCTATTATATTGATAATTTACCATTTCTCTCCTGCACAAATTCTCTCTTAAGGAATCTGACAGGGATTCTAAAGTGTTTAGTCTTAATTTAAATGTGCTAAAGAGAGGGTTTTTACTCAGGAAGCAACTGAACTACTCATTGCTATTTGCTTCATTTACAAGCCGTAGTCCTTCTGGCTTAACTGCTTTAAAGATTATTGAGAGTTTTAAATATACTTAGAATTGTTTGACAGCTGTGACTTGTCTAGCGCTGATATATCCAATATCTTCTCACTGTAATGAGAGAGAATACTTCCCCCTCCCCCTTAATAGCTGGCAGCAGAAAGCAGCCGTCCCCAACCTTTTTGGCACCAGGGACCAGTTTCATAGAAGACAATTTTTCCAGGGGATGGTTGGTGGGTGGGGGAGGTAGGGTGCAGGTGGGGGCGGAGCTCAGGCGGTGATGCGAATGATGGGGAGTGTCAAAGCTGAGGCAGCGGCCCTGGGGGTTGGGGCTTTCTCTTTTCTCCAATCTTTTAATTTAACCTTGAAGCTGAAAATTTGGTTTAGAGGTATAAGCAATGCTTCTGGAAAAATCTACCAAGAAAATGGATGAAAAAAGTGGGAAATATTTCCTGTGACATGTACAAGGTGGGCGTTGGATAATCCTAGCACTTGGTATTAGTTTGCACCATTTGGCTTTCTCTGTACCGAGGAGACACAGAAATGAGAGAGAGGGGTTTATTGGTTGAATTCTCTAAGGAGAAACCTGGCTATACCACAGTTGTGCACGCGTCACCAAGGGATGGCTGTCTGTTCAGTCCTCCCGAGAAGTGGCATATCTTATCCAATCTGTTAAGAAGCAGTAGTACTGGGGTAAGGAGGAATGATATTAATAATCTGTGGACAGAATCTATGGTCAGATGTAGGTCAGGTGTGCGTTAATTTCTCACCAGCTAGCTCAGGGCTTTGTTTTGCTATTGAAAGGTCACAGAGACAGAGACAGACATACACAAAGACCACAGAGTGAGAGACAGTGACAGTTTTGGCAGTGTTTCCTGTTTATTTTTAGTGATTTCAATTAAGAACACACAATCAGTGGTCAGAAACATACATCAGGAGCCTCAAGTATTTTGTTTTTGCTTTTAAAAAAATTCAGATTTCAAGAGGCTTAATTTTTCTTTCAGTTTTAGCTGATTTTGAACCATAAAGTGTTCAAAGCAGATGTCTAGAATTTGTGTTCTTGAAAAGCCCTGTGTTGGTATTGTTTTATCTACTTGCGCACTTTGGCTTTTACACAAATCACTTAATTCTCCAGTTTTTGTAACTTTCTGGGACTTAGGGATCCACAGTCCACAAACAATGAAATGCAGCAAAGCCCTGGTATCACGTGGCTAGCCTGCGTGGGGCAGGAGCGCTTGACTGCCAACGCCAGCAGTACGAGGGCCCGCGCTGATTTATACACAGTAAGCACTATGACTATTGCAGTGTTTACACCTCTATTTTTGGATTCTAAGATTTAATATCAACAGTCTTCGCTTTTGGATTCACTGCTACATTTCCAATTTTGGAGAGAGTGCAATATAGTTGTCTCTGTGTGAAATATCATTTCCTGCGATCGTTTTGTGTGGGTATAACAGACTCAAAAGATAACTAATTTCACATTACTGTCACCATTTCAGCAGGTAAAAAGTTGCCTCTTATTTTGTGCAAAGTTTAATCTTGAAATAGGAGCCTAACGGGAGTGGAGGGTTCATGGTCGGAATTTGTGGGTAATAACGGTGGAGAGGCAGGAAAGAGTTTAGATTATAGAGAGCTTGGCAAGCTAAGTAGAGGAGGTTAGACTTAATCATGTAAATAGTGAGCAATGAGCTGTAAGGATTTTTGAACAGGAGGTGAAATGTAAATGATGTTCTTACTTTTCTTTTTCCAGCCACTACAGAGAAAGTCTGTGCTCTGTTAAGGAGGATTAAGCTGGCAGATTTAACCCAGGATGGCCTTTGGCATGGAACTGTTGTTTCAGTCTTGTTAGATGGTAGGCAAAGGAAGAGGACATGAAGAAGAATTTCTAAATGGAACTCCCCATCTCCTGTATTCCTCCCCTCCCCATGCTCTCACAGAAAAGAAAGAAAAATCACCCATGGTTTCATCATGTCATTACTCACATTTTCACCAATTTCTTCCTACTCTGTATTTTTATGATTTTTTTTCTCTTAAAAATTCTTTAAAAAAATTTAGATATACTTAACATGCAATCGGATTTGAAGAATGGGTCTTAAGCAGTAGACATTCAATGAATTTAGCAATTGTATATACTGGTATAACCTTCACTCTAAAGGAGATCTAGAACATTGCCATCACCCCGGAAAATTCCCTTGTACTCTTTTCCTATTTTTCCTTGTTAAACATTTTTTTCCTAATCTTACTATATGAACTTTTAGATTCTGGTTTTTTTATTTCTTTACCATTATGATGCAAACATGCTTTCACGTAGTTAAATGCCTTTTAAAATGATTATTCTAATGGTTCCTAGTAGTCCATTATTTGTATATTCCATCATTTACTTAGCTGTTTTTGAAATTTGGATGTTCAAACAGTTTCCAAATTTCCACCATTAAAAATAATAGTACTATGAGCACCAAAGAGACATTTTGAAGTAATAAATAAAATGACTCTTTGACAAATTATATATAGCAGCAGATTGCCTATTGAATGGGACAGGTGGGAGGAGAATTCTCTTTCAGGGATAAGTGGAGGTCAATGAGGATGAGATTGGTTTTGATCAGACTGAATTTGAGATGCTAGGGAGATGTTTACACTACTCTGTATGTAGCTGGAAATAAAGGAATTAAGGGGTCCATGTGCCTGGACACAGAGGTCAGACTGGAAACGGTGATAGAGAACTGATTATTGAGAGAAGAACAACATAGCAAGGATTGAGCCTTGTTTTACTTTGAGTTCTAGTGCTGCTTTTTGAGGGGGGGGTGTGCCGTGAGGTAGAGATTCATGTACTTGTTCATTGGATGAAATCATGACTTGGGGGCATTCATTTGAATTCTATATTTAGTATCCCCAGATCCTGAATTTGCTTTATTTTTCTATTTTGCTCCATACTAAGACCTACTAATGTAGTGTTAGTCCTAATTCTGAGAAAGAAAACTGATGTGGAGAGCTCTCATTTTACCTTGGCTAAGATTAGAGGAACTGCCATTTGGTTTTCTTGCTGTTCCACTTGACTTTTTCCCACTAAAAAGAGATGGACATATTTGCATAAGGAAATTAATTACTTGAATTACCGGAAGTTACTGGAGAATGGAATAATTAATAGGAAGTAATCACTAACTTTTGAGTAAATAGGGTGGATTCAACACATGCATGTATTCGCTTCCTTTACTCCTTGAAATCTCACCAGAATTACTGAAAATAAATAAATAAAACCCCCAAGAACAAAGCAAAATGGAGAGGGGATCTCAGAAGCAACATATTGGAAGCTAGAACGCAAATGAACAGTGGTCAGTCACTGCCTTGGTCGATCAGAGAAAGCTGAACCTGAAGCGGCAGCCAGGGGAGTCCAAAAATAGCCAACTCACACGCATGCCTCCAAGGAGCTTCGGATAGAGAGCTCTCAAAGTAAGGGGGCATCGGGGTGAAAACAGGAGATTTGCTTTTGAAGTCTGTATAAGAAGTAGCTAGAACTCCTGATCCCACTCCACTCTCCCCAAAGCAGGTAGCCATATAACTGCTTCTCCCAAATCCCAGCAAAAGACTGAAGGTTAACTCTCTGGAGAGGCTAAACCGGAGGGAATCTGGACTTGGGGACATCAGTCACAGCTGAGAGCAGTGGGCACCTTTTAGAAAGTAGGGGACCAGGTTGAATGGGAGATCCTCAATCCATTCAGCTCCCAGATACCTTATGCCCTCCAGTCAGGAGATAGATGATTCTTCTCTGGAGACTCGGATAAGCCCAAGAAAAAAGACATAAAGACACAAAGGAGAGTTAGGGGTGGGGAGCATGAAAGGGTGATGGTGGTAAGAAATTAGCCCAGCCAGTCACACTATAGGCAAGCCCACTCGTCGGTCATTGCCACTTTCTCCTACAGAGTCTCCATTTAAAGTATGACTGAATGTGGCCCTGTGGTTAAGAGCACAGACTTTCTGGGTTTGGGTCCTCTCTCCTGACACTATCCTGACAATACCATTAATTAGTTTTACCTGATTTTGAACTTTATATAAATGGAATCAAACAGTATGTATATATTTTTTGGAGGGCGAGTCTGGTTTCTTTTACTCAATATTATAGATATGAGATGTATCCAACTTGTTATGAAAAGCTATAGTTTATTCATTTTCATGCTATTTAATATCCCATTATACACATATATTTATTTACCTTTTTTATTATTTGGTGAACATTTAGGTTGCTTCCAGTTTGCAGCTATTATGAATTCTCCTTTATTAACTTCCTGATACTAGTTTGGCATTAATGATCACTGTACCTGGAGGGGGCCAGTTCAAATATCTTTCTTTTTAAAAAAATCTTTCTTTTCTCCCCTCTCCCCCCGAGTCTCTTTTCTTTTTCTCTTTTTCTGTCTTCAGGGTATCTCTGTCTTCTGATGAGCATGCTGCAGGTCTAGGAGGGTGGAACAAAAGATAAAATTCTCTCCTTTATTCAGTTTCTCCTTTATGTCCCCTTATAATGAATTGCTGACATATTCCTCAAAACCCTACCTGTATTTTCATTTGATCTGTATTCAAATTCTGTTGACTCTTTATTCTTTTTTTTTTTTTAAAGTGACAGAATTCTTAAGTCTCATGCTTCTGTATTCTTTTTTTTTTTTTTTTTTTGAGACAGGGTCTCACTCTGTTGCCCGGGCTAGAGTGAGTGCTGTGGCGTCAGCCTAGCTCACAGCAACCTCAAACTCCTGGGCTCAAGCGACCCTCCTGCCTCAGCCTCCCGAGTAGCTGGGACTACAGGCATGCGCCACCATGCCGGGCTAATTTTTTCTCTATATTTTTAGTTGTCTGATTAATTTCTTTCTAATTTTAGTAGAGGCGGGGTCTC
>RJWJ010010627.1:0-46506 GCA_004363605.1 Indri indri | reverse complement strand
GACCCGCTAAAGTAGGAGCATAGCGGGGAGGACGGAGGGCCTCTGGGCTGTGCCCACTGCTCAGCCTGCTGCCTCCAGGCCCTCGTGCTGCCAAGGGCAGGTGCTCAACAGATCCCCGGTGAGTGAAGTGACTTGGTTACCAGCTCCGAAGATGAGTGTGGTCTCTGCCTCCTCCTGGAGCCCCACAACAACCCCGCAGTGAGAGGCCCCATTATCTCTGCGTGTGCAGACTGTCCTTGAGCATAGACAGCAAATCCTGCCTGTTGTGCTCACCTCTGGGCATCTTGGCTGAGAGACTGTACTTGGACCAGAGCAGGCCGGTGAGAACAGCAAGGAATCTGGGAAGGGAGCCATTCAAGGCTTGGTTTTAAGAGGCCAGGAACATTGAACCTAGAGGAAGAGGATGGCTTCGTGGTATGATGGCAATTATTATATTTGTAGAATAGCCTAGAAGGAGAGGGATCCAAATCGCCCAGCACAGCTGCAGAGAGCACACTCAGCCCAGAGCGTGGAACTGGGGAGGTGGCACAGCGTGGTAGAAAGAGCTGGGCCCCAGAGCCAAACGGCCAAGGTCTCATCCAGCTCCACCTCTTGCTACCTTGTGAGATTCTGGGCCGCTTGCTCCATTTTGCTGTGCCTGGGCTCGTTTCCCTGTTGAGAGGATTCAGTGGGATATTTGCAAAGCGCCCAGCCTTCAAACGATAAAGAGAGAGATTTAGAAGAACAAACATCCCCCAAGCCTTGTATTTGTAGGAACAGTGAGGTTCCACTGAGATTAACTGTGGAATATCTTGGCTGCAATCCCTCCCCAGCTCAGGCAGGAACTCCACTCTCTGGCAAAGTTGTACCATTCCCTTCCCTGCCCTCTCAGGTATATCTGGGATCCAACGAGGGGCTATCTCCCCTGCTCTGAGAAAACACCAGCCTGCCATGCTGGCCTTGGTCATTTTAACTCAGCTCAGCCCCAGGCCCCAATTCCAGTGGAAACCACCCCAGAAATTCATCCCAGTTACTGAAGTTCACAACATTCATGCTGTAGGAATAGCTCTTACCAGGCCAGAAATCAAAGTTTCCCCCCCTTCCCAAAAAAGGGAAAAAAAGAAAAGTAAAAGGCAAGCTAAAGCCTGGAAGAAAATATGCATAGTGCATATATCTGACGGAAGACTTAGTTCTGTAACATGAAAAGAATTGCTACAAATCATTAATAATAATAATAATAAAAACCCAAGGTACCAAATGGGCTAAAGGCTTGAAAGGCTTCACACACAAGAAAGACGGGAATAGACGTTTTACACATGGAAAGTCGTTCCATGTCATTGATCATCAGCGAAGTGCAAACTAAAACCACAATGGGATGTCGTTTCCCACTTGGCATAGCAGCTAAAATTGAGAAGATTGAGCTCCCCAAATGTGGGGCAAACGGAACTCCCACGCCTCACTGGTGGGATGTAAATGCAGCTACCACTTTGGAAAACTGCTATAAAGCTAAACAAACACTCGCCATTTGACCCAGACTATTCTACTCAAAACTATTAAAAAAAAAGAAAAGAAAACTTTTGTTTATAGGAAGACTTGTACACCAATGATCACAGCAACATCATTCCCATGATGGCCAAAAACTTGAAACGACCCAATTTCCACTCATGGAGAAATGGATAAACAAGTTGTTTCACAGTGACATGATAAGATACTGTTCATAAAGAAAAATGAAAAAGAAAACCCTAATATCTGCAACAACGTGGGAGAATCTCAGAAATACCACACTGAGTTGGACACGAAAAAGCGCACACCGTGTGAGCCCTTTCCATGAAGTGCTGTGACACGCATGTGTCAGCGATGGGGACAGACGTCGGGTGCCAGCTGCCCCCGCGGGGGTACGGAGGTGGGCCCCGAACCAGGCTGGCAGGAACCCTCCAGGGTGGCGGAAATGGTCCTATCTAGAAGAGAGTGTGGTTACGTGGGCAGGCACATGTGTCAAAACTCATCAAATCACACCCTTAAAATCTGTGGATTTTATTACATGTAAATTGGCTTTTAAAAGAAAATAACAAAATACTCCACCCCTTTAGACTCTGCTCAGCTACGGAGGGGGTGTCCAAGGGCAGGCTGGGCCCGAAGTGTGAAGAGCTCAGTGAAGTATCTCTTTAAGACCAAGCACATTGGCTCTTCTCTCCCCCGGGCACACCCGGGCCACCGAGCTCCGTTACACCAGCCCCGGAATGTCGGTTTGTGCAAAGAAGAGCAGAGAGGAGAGGACTCTGCAGATCATTCCCAAAGCGGGGCAAGCTGGCTTGGCCGAAAGGCGACACCCTGCTCAGTGGTGATTCCTGCAGTTCCTGTGTCCCGGGGTGGGGGTGGGGGAGCACCTGGGACCCTGTCATTTAATCTGAGGGGCCTGGATATCTCGGCGCATCCCTAAAGTGTGCCTTCAGAATGAAGCGACACTTTCATTGTCTACTGCCTCTTGGAAGAACTGCCGTGAGCAGGCGGCACCGCGGCACCACTGTACCGGCCAGGCCCTGGCTGGGAGGTCAGACAAAGTGCAGATCCCGGCTCCACTTCCTCACTAGCTCTGTGACCTTGAGCACACTGCTTAACCTCTCTGTGCCTCGGTGAGGTCACCTGCATCACAGGCATAGTCAATGTGCCTCCGTCTCTCAAGACCGTCCTTGGAAGTAAACGAGATCGTGGAAGCACAAGGCTTAGAACTCTACTAACTGGAAGTGTCTGGGGCAGCTCGTAAAACTTAGCTATTATTATTATATTATTAATCCTTGGAGATAGGGAGGTAGATGTCCGAGATTCAGAGGGAAACGCAGGGACAGGGGTAACAAAAGAGACAGAATGAATCAGAGAAAAAGACTAAGGTGAGAATGAAATAAGGGTCAGAGAGAAAAAGGCAGAAACAGAAGAAGGCTGCACCCAAATCACACCTCCCCGCCCGAGGCCCGGCCGAGCGTTCCCCTCCGCTTGCTGAACACGATTTGGGCTGGGTTATTTAAAAGGCGGTGGGATAATACAGTGGGCAGACAGGTCCGCACTGTAGCTCACACGATTTATCACACGGGGAAGAGCCACTAATCTTTTGAGGAAACAAGGTATTCATGGTTATTTAAGGCTAATATTTATGCATCACCACACATCGTGAGCACAGCCCAATCGCCGTCCTCACACGGCCCAGATCCGGGAAGGTCTTTAGCGGCAACGTTCCATATTTTAAGCCCCTTATAGAAGTCTCGCCCAGCAGTCGGAACCGGCTGTTATTAACTGCATCTGTCCCCCAGATATATTCACGCGTGCTGCTAATTATAAGGGCAGGTTTTCCTGAGGTGGGTGAGTGCCGATCCGAGTTGGGTGGAAACAGTCTTGCATGAATTTCTTACAGGCTGAAGCCACGGTGTTGCCTTGCACAGGGTAATCAATTACTCAAACTCAGAACCTTCAGGATTTGCATAAATGTAGTTCCCGCACAGTCCAGCTGGTCCATTTCAAAACCTACTTTCGATGAAAGGTGCTGAGAACAAACGTGTGGGCGTAGCAATGTCACCCCAGCAACTAGAAAGCCCTCGGTCCCTGCTCATCCCACAGAGAACCTGATCTTACCCGCGTTTGGCCAGGATGTGACCATGAGGTACATTTTCTCCAGTCACTGCCGAGGCTGCTTCCTGCCCCACTGGAAGACCCGTTCCCTTGTCTCTCCCCTTCCTTTCCCACCCCTCTCCTCCAAGGGACACAGCTGCATCCTGCCCCAGCCTGGCTGGCTCATGCCACTGCCTCCTGACACTTCATCAGCGTGTCCCGGGCCTTAATGCCCTGGCCGTTGTAACCTGGGCTACTTGTCTTTCTTAACCCCAGGTCTCCAGGATGGAATCTCTACTGGACAAATAAACGTCATTCTGGTCCATGCTCATCTCTCCTTATTGAGTATGCTCAGTGCGGTACTAGCCCCAAAGACCTCCTCTCCAATGGCCCCGATGTAATCGAGTTGCCAGCAAGTGTCCAGGTGGTCTTCCTGAGGGATGGTGCCATATCGGGAGCTCAGCATCAGTCCCATGGCTGACGTTTCAGACGGTCGGTGGCAGCAGAAGCTAGCCTGGCCTTGGTCAGTGTGGGAGCCTGTGTTATTGGTCCCATGCATGACTGCCCTCCCTGCCACCTCCGCCACTTTGCCCACGTCCCCGTCACGCAGCCCTGGGGTGGCTGACGATACAGGGTCCTAGCATCTGCCGGTTGAGTCTGTTTGTCTACACAATCCCTTGGTGCCCCGCTGTGATGAAAGCTCTCCACTGGACGTTGACGTAAGATCACAAATATAAAGACACCGTCTGAACAGTAAAGCACCTGCTATAGGCTAACACTGGCCACTGCAAGAAAGCCGAGGTTGCGCTTGCAAATAAACAGCTAGCTAGGAGAGAAAGCACGACACTGAACGGTCAGGGCAAACGCAAGATGGAAAGTGAGCCAGGGCCCACACAGGAAAAACAGAAGAGGTCCACTCTGTCCAGAAGAACGGGAGAGACCATACGGTAAAGGAACCCTGAGGCACGATCACTGTTCACACACTCTGGGCATAAAATGTGGTATGTGAGGGGCGGGGAGGGGCTAAAAAGCTAGGTTGGGACAGGTTCATGGATGCTCGGAAGTTTGAATATTGGCCTGTGGAGTGGTTTTCCCCAAGCTTCTTTCCTTTATACACAATTCCATTATCTTTGTCAAATTCATACGCTCCCTATTATATTACCAACTAATAGATCCCTTTAAATTTTTACATCGGCTCACTTTTAACTCATAGTCTTATCACAGCAATAGTATCTGTCAATGTGCAAGTTTCATATGCCAGGTAAGCATTTTCTCATACACACGAACATTAATTTATAACTGGAAAATATCCCTTTGTATCCCACCTAAGACCCTGTTGTGCATGACTGCGGTAAACGGGCCACGCCTGTTTATACCACTGAGGAGGTCGATCGCCTGTGTCCCCTCCCAGCCGGGGAGAGGAGAAGGGGCGGGGAAGAGAAGGTGGATCGAGGAGCAACACGGCCGCAGAGCGGACACTCAGGGTCGGGTGCCCTGCGGGAGAGGTGGGAAAGGAAGGCGCCCAAGAGGACGCCAGCGTTTTGAAACCCAGATGCCAAAGCCCCCTGAAACTCAGGAACTTCCCTCAGTTTTCATTAATTCACTAAAAAGTCGAACTTAACAAATAAACTTGAAGTTAACGTGAATTCTGGGTTACTTCTTTGGGAAAATCAAAGTAAATTAATAGGGTAATTTACATATACAGGTTTAAAAAATATCTAAAACTGGCTTTGGAGATTCCATGTGTTTTCACTCACCAAAGACCCATTTAGGGACGTGACCACATCAGGAAACATTTGTGAAAAGCATTAACGATAGCGCGATACATGGGCTAAGAACAGGACCAACAAGTTACAAAAGAGGAGATACGACTGGCCAAGAAAATGTGAGGAAATACTAAGACTTACCAAGAAAAATAATGTCCACTAAAGCAACGGTATGTTACTATTGTCAACTATCAAACGAGGAACGTTTATGACTGTCTTAGGCAGTAGGGCCTCCACCGGAGCCTTCCAGCTCGCTCTCCCTAAAGGACACGTGAAGGACCACACTTCCTGGCTCTGCATGGGTGGGTGGGGCCATGTGACTAGTTGTGGCCAATGAGTGATGAGCAGAGGTGACATTTGCCACTTCTGGGCTGGATTGTCTGGCTGCCAGTTGGAGATGCCCAGAGCTTCCTTTCCGCCTACGACAGTGACCAAGCAACATTCCAGATGGTGACGGCTCCATCAGTGGTCCCGCCGTGAGGACAGCCGGAGCGGAGCCCGGCTGACGCAGGATGCGCATGGAGCATGAGCAGAAAGTGAACTCGGACCGTCACGAGCCATTAAGAATTGGGAGTTGTTAATAACCCTACGAACTGATTCGATGAGGAGACGCAATGCCGACAGAGCCAAAATACAACAGGAACGGAATGTAAGTTCCTCTAACTCATGTTAAAAATCATGACCCTCTTTGGCCCCAAATTCCACTTAGGGGAGTGTATCCAAAAAACAAAAAATAAAAACATAATATGGAAAAAGCTTGATAGTCAAATATAGACTAACGGCCTAAACCATGGCCTTTGTCAAAATGATATAAGTTTGAATCCTGGTGTTGCTCATTGCCAGCTACGTAACCTTGGGTGATTCATTTAATTGCCTAATCCTCAGTTTCTTTATCTGTAAGATGGGGCAGTTATTTCTTTACCTTGCAGGGTTACCACAAGATTAAATCAGATGCTGCAAATACAAACCTTAACAAGAGGCTACGTGTATAGTATTACACACACACACACACACACAAACACACAAACACGCACACCACAATGTTACTCATCAGTTCGACTTGGGACAGTTGGATGTGGCCCAAAAAGCAACAACAGGAAACAGTAAAAGACAGCAAACCCACGAGATGGAAAATGGCAATGCGATAATATTCATTTTAAAAGAATAAGACAAAACCGATTACACAATATAATCACAATTATGGAAAATAATGAATAGAAGAATAATGAGTGGAAATATACCAAAATCATAATAAGTTGTGTTTGGAAAGTGAAAATATCCATGATTTTTTTTTCTACTTTTCTTTTTTCCAAATTTCCTAAAATGAGGCGCCTAGGTAGACCCTGAAAGGAGAGTTCTCTAGTTTTGACTCCTAGCCCCCTACTCGTCCGCTGTGTGACCCAGGACAAGTTGTATAACCTCTCTGGACAGGGTTGCTAACCTGCTAAATGGAAATCATATGTCTATGTCATTATGTTGTTCTGAGTAATAAATTACAGGATTCTTGTAAAGTTACAAGTATAATGCCTGGAACATAGTTAACAGTCAATACGTATTACCTATTTTCATTACAATTATCATCGTATATTCCTCTTACAGTGTGAGAAAGAACTTTCTTTAAAAATCTAAGCTGAAGTTCATAATAGCAGAAGATGGTCTGTAGCCCACATGGTGGGTGAGCCTTCAGTTGGGAGGTTCGTGGTCCAGGGCAGACCCATGGCAAGAGGCACGCAGGGTCGGGGCCACGGCCACGGAACAGAGCAGAAAGCAGTCAGTCACCCCCGGGTCAAGAGGAAAGAGCTGGCCCAAATGCCGTCTGAAGAAAGGCGCTTGGCTTGGAGCCGCCACCTCCCCAAGGTCAGGGCCGGCGTGTGGGGGCGTGCAGAGCTCCCTCCCTCGCAGCTGCCCCTGCAGCAGCTGGCCGCCCGTGATGGATGGAGATTACAGCCGTTTTCAAGAGACCAACAGAAGGCGGGCCGTGTCCTGATAAGCTATAACAACAGTAGTAAAGTTCTAAGGAGACCAGAGGGTCTCCACAGCCACACACTTCCCGCGGCTGTGGCTGTAATTACGGCAGCGACAGCTGGGCAGCCGAGGGACATGACTGGAATAGACGAAGGCGTGGGCATATGGTGCCGCGGGTGGGCAAGGCCAGCCCGCCTCTCCCTCCCCCGCTGCCCGAGTTCAGCTGCATCCTCAGGCCTGACCGTCAGCAGGCCACTAAAGAGATCGCCAGGGCACCAGGGTGGCAACTGTGCGGGAAGAGAGGGCTGAGCCCCCCAGGGCTTCCTGGCGCCCAGGGCCAGGCAGGCAGCAGGAGCTCGGCTCCCGCCAGCTCGGGCTGGAACGACGGCCAGGCATTCCAGAGCTCACGCCCGCCGGGTGTGTTCAGACCCCCAGGCCCTCCGCCCAGGCCCGCGCTAACAGAGCACCCTGTAGTCACCCCTCTGACCTGCTCCCTGTTTCATTTACGACTCTTTCAACCGAAAGGATTTTGTCATTGGTGTAGTCAAATCTGTCAGTCTCCTATTTTACGGTTATGCCTGTATGTAGAGTCTTAGTACTTGCACGCCATGACATCATATAAATATTCATGTATTTCTCTTAAAACCTTTCTATGGCTTCAAATTTTACATTAACTATTTTATCAATCTGAAATTTGTTGGTGCACGTGGTGCTGTAAAGATCTATCTTTGTTTTTCCGCGTGGTCAGCAAATTGACCCCAATTTGACTTAGCGAATTCCTCATCTTTTCCCTGCTGATTTGAAATGCCACGTTCGTATTATATGAAATTCATATTTACAAGGGCCTGCTTCTACTCTCCTTGTGCGGTTCCATTGATTCGTCTGTCTGTTCCTGCAATTAGACCCGACTGCTTAAACATTCACGAAGCTACGGGGACGTCATCTCACCGTGCTTACCCAGGATCCTAACCCTTCTCTTTTTTCAAGATGTTCTTGGCAACTTCAAAGTACCAGATGAATCACAGAATCATTTTATGAAGCCCTGCCCTCTCCAAGATCCCACTGGCATTTTCGTTTGGCTCTCACTAAAGTTCTAGGTAGTGTCGAGAGAATCGCTAACTCTATATTGTTTTGTAAAATTTAAATTCAATAACGTGGCACATTTTCACGTACAGCCCTTATTCTTTCTTGATCACATTTCTCGTGAACTTTATCTTATGTTATCATTTGTTGCTAATGTAAATGGCATTTTTAAAATCATTATATCACGGGGTATATAGAAAAACTATAACATTTTATTTGCGTTTATTTTGACCAAATTTTATTTTTGAGCTGACTTAACAGTGCAGTAGTTTTTCAATTTGTTCCCTTGCGTTCTCCAGGTAGACGATTCTATCTTATGTAAATGACAATAACTGTGCCATATACTTTCAGCGTTTTTATTTTTGTTTTATTCAATTGGCCAGAATTTAAAAACTAAGTTAAATATGGCAGAGTTGTGAGACTCCTTTCTTATTTAAATAGAGATTCTTCTAGTTTTTTATTCTAAAATACCATTCAACTATTGATTTAGGAATGAGTGCTTCTTTCTTGATAAGGAAGGTTTAACTTCTATCACACTAATAGATATTAGGGTTTGGGTTTTGTTTCTTGGGAATGTGTTGAATTTCATTACAAACCATTTCAATGGAAATATACCAAAATGTTCTCTCTTGATATATTAATATACTTAAACATATTAATATATTTGCTACTATTAAATCATCCTTCAATTACTTAATGGAAAAAAACTTAGAGGATATTGTCCTTTTATTATACTGCCAGACTTTTTTCATTATATTTTATTTAATATTTTCACATTTTGCTCAAAAGTGAGTTTACCTTTTTTGAGCTATCTTTGTCTAACTTTAGTATTAGAGTTACGACTTCATAAAACGAATTGGACAGTGTTTTTAGGGAAGCTATGCTCTGAAACCGGTTATATAAAAAAACACGCTTTCCATAAAAGCATCTTGGGGGGTTTTTTGTTGTTGTAAGTAAACTTTTGATAACTTCGAACAGTTGTATCTTAGTTATTTATTTGTTCAAGAGTTTCATCGTCTTGGGTTGTTTTTTGTAATGGTTTTTGTTTTCTTAAAAACAAATTTATGTATATATTCTCTAGCTTACTTATTGTAAAAACAATATTTTAAAAAGGATTTGATTACTGTTATTTTCCTCATGATTTGTTTTTTACATTTGAGGGGGAATTTTCTCCTCATTATCTTGCTAAATATATCAGAAATTTACTTATAGCTTTAAAGAATCAGAATTTAGATTTATTTATTAATCTTGCTACCTATTTATTTTTGTCTCAGCAATAATTTATTTCATTTTGGTCAATTTCACATTTAAAACAAAGGATTAGTAGTATATTAATATTGACTTGTGGTTTATTCTTTGCTTATTTTCCTAATTACGTGTACATAAGCTTTCACATACATAATATGTACCATTAGGTACATATGTATCATATATGTAAAAGATTTTAAATTCAGTATATATTAAGCATTGATTATACATTAAATGTTTAATACATATTAAGCTTTGTATATTAAGGTTTTTACCTTTTTATTTCTTTCTCTTTCATTTGCACCTGAATTTTCAATTTATTTTCTAATATCTTGCATTTAATAATTAGTTTCTTTACATTTACACTTCTAGATTTAATAATGAAAGTATCCAGACTATGCATTTTCCTACATTCAGCTTTGATAGCATCCCATGAGATTCACTACTCAGTGGCCTCTTTGTCACTATTTTCTATTGTTTATTGTAACTATGATCCAAATTTACAAAAAAAAGAAAGAGAAAAATTTTAAACCATCAAAAATTACATCACCGACATTTTCTATTTTGATTATTTATCTTTCCTCATAAAATTAATGAATGTATGTTTTAAATAAATTCAGTGTAGAAATGCAGCAATTGAAATTAGTAGATCATAAAATAATGATAGTTTTCATCCCATAAAAAATTAAAATTTCTCTGGAGCAAATGACACCATGAACTAAGTTTTAAAAATGATAAATTATGAAAGTTTTATGACCTATGACAAAGAGATTTCTTATATCACTCAATGAAAAAAATAACAAAAATTTAGAAAAGCACAGAATATATATAAACAGACCACCAGCCAATAGTACTAATCCTGTGCTTTTAAACATTTAATTAACCAAGGCAAATAAAAGAAATGAAGAACTAAAGATGCTTCAATGCAATTTCTTTATGCACTTTACCCATTTTCGAATTTGTGTCTTTTTTTATTATTAAAAAAATCTTTTAAAAATACTATTAAAAACATTAAAAATACTATTTTTAGTATTAAACATACTATTGAAAATACTAATTGTTTAGTATTTATATACTAAACTTACAAGGTATAGCTCAGTGTAGTTTTATTCAATTGTTATAGCCAGAGAAACTCTAAAACTCTAGTATTTTCCTGAAAATTCTGTCTATTCATTAACACATGTTGATACTAACGTGTCACAGCATATAAGTTTTTTTATAAGAATCATCACAATTCCTCAGCAATTAATTACTTAGAATTTTTAAATCAATTTTGCAATTTCTACAACATGTATTATTAAACATGTGTCACCGATTTTTATGTTAAAACATTACATAATAATGTCATTAGAGTTACAGGTTCAGACTTAAAAAATCTGCTCACACCTCCTAAAATTTGTATTTAAATTTAAAGGCTTTATGTTTTTCATGCGAGGGTTTCATCAAGTGTAGTATCTGAGAAATATGAAGCTTCCAATCAGGCTTAAAATGAAGTGTGTCAATAAATAAAATGTGTTAACATGTATTAACATTTTTAGGTCTGCCGAAATGGCAAAGAATATGTAGGCAGGACACCAAGGTTTTTAGACACTCAGCTCTTCGGTAAATTCAGATCTCATATTCAATTTCATCAAGCTCACTTGGCATTTGTAGAGTTCCACAGCATTTTAATGCTAGTTGTTTAGTAACAAAACCTGTAAAATATCTCAGTATAATACATTTACTTCCCTTCCCTCCTACCTCCATTATTCCTTGCGCAAAGTTTTGGTTCTGTTCTTCCACTTTTATTTTTCCAGATACACGTTAAGATTATTTTGTCAATTTAAAAAGAACAGGAAGTAAGGACGTGTGGAGATGGGGAAAAGAAAGAATTGCATCAGGGTTTTGACTGGCGTTGTGTTCGTGCTGAAACAACGAGGGGAGCAGCCTCCCCCGCCCTCCTTGCCTAGGGGACCATTCTCATCATCCGCCACTCCTTTCCCTTGGTTGGTTTTTCTCTGCAGCCTCCATCAACACCTGACATCGTGTTACACACTTGTTGGCTTTTCTATGCTATCGTCCATCTCCCCATCTGGAATACGTGGTCCACGAGGACAGGGACTCTGTCCAGCGCACCACTGTATCCCCGGTGCCATGCACGAAGTACGTGCTCGACAAATATTTCTCAATCAAGTGCATAATGCTCAGTCTTTGAGTTGATTCTCCTATGCTTTTCAGATACACAATCGTATCATGTGCAAATAATAATGTATACCCCTTCCTTTTCAACATTTACTCTTAGGTTGTTTTCCTGTGTAATTACATTGCCTCACTATTCCAGAATTATATTAAATAATAGCAATGACTGATCATGTACTCACTGTATTACTCATTTTAAAGAATGACTTTAGTGTCTCTCCTGGTGCTGTCTGTCCTTTGAGAGAGACGTATTTGTTCATCGCGTTAGGAAAGGATACTTCTAGATCTATTTTACCGAGAAAATTCGGGAGGAGCTTTTTAAATTTTGTTAAATGTAAAATAATAGTGTGATAGAAGACACCTGTCTCTTCTTTCTCATTTTATTATAAATGTTTTGATTGTTTAGCCATTAAGTCCAATGTTTTTGAAAGAAGACATTGTTTTCTATTGTTTTTTAAAGAAATATTTATGCCCATTGTGTTATGAGAATACTCTTGATTTTTCGTAGATTTTCTTCAAAAGTTTAAAAGCAAGGGGAATGCCTAGGTCAACAATCATTGGAAAGAGATTCTTTGACAAATTTTTCCATTTGTACCACAATTAGTTGTTTATTTAGCTTTTCTCTTTCTTTATCCAAGATTAATCTTCAATATTTCCCTGTAAAATTATTATCCATGCAGTCAAAGTTTTTACATCAGAATTTTACAGCATGGTCTATTCTGCCTGTCAATACTCTGTGCTTATAGTTCTTTCTTTTCCCTTTACTAATATTGCACTTTAATTTTTTTTATTTAGGCTTGCAAGAAGTTTACATATTTTATTATATTTTAATCCAGCTCTTACTTTTATTTTATGCCTCAACTGTTTTTTTGGTTCCTGGTTTATCAAATTTCAGCTTTTATTATTATTAATGTCTTTTTCTACTTTGGGTTTAATTTGTTGCTTTTAATCAACTTTTTTAGTTGAACCCTTAATTAATTTAATGTCTTTTTGGTTTTGTTTGATTCTTAAAGGGAAAAGAATATGAATTTGCCTATCAGCACCATACTAAAAGGAAGATATTCTATAATCGCAGCTTTGATTTTTTTAATTTAATTTTGTTTTTTATTTCAGAATATTATGGGGGTACAAACATTTTGGTCACATGTAATGTCTTTGCCTCGCCCAAGCCAGGGCTACGAGCGTGTCCTTCCCCGACACAGTGCACTCTGCTTCCATTAGTTGTGGGTTTACCTGCACCACCCCCACCCCCGTAGTTTTGATTTGATCCTCACCCTTAGGGTTTGAATTTATTCTGAATACAAATATTATTGTTTTAATTTCTAAATGGTTAGAATAACAAAAGGGCATTTTCCATTGCTATCTGATACTATCCTTAAATTGGTCAATGAATGTAGCTTGTAGTATATCTATTTTTTTAATCCACTGATATTTTGATGGCCTAATTTGTGTTCAGCAAGAAGGGTGTGGACTTCCCAGAAAAGGTCAAGGCACTGGTGTGGGTCCCAAAGTGCAGACTTCTTTGGTTTGCTTGAGGGACCAACAACTGAGAGATGCACATTACGCTCCATCACTACAGCCGTGCTTTTTTCATTTCTCCTTATTTCTTTACATAAGTTAATACTTTGTAATTCTGTGCATAACCATCCACACAGTTACTCATTTGTTTTGAATCGTTACTTCCATCATTCCGGGAAGCCCTTAGACCCATGTACTTTTTCAATCTTTATGTAACAACCGTGTAATGCTAGCTATACCAGGAGTCTTACAAATATCAAGTCACTGAATCTCCACAACAACCAATGAAGTAGATATTATTATACCCGTTATACAGATAAGGAACTGAGGCACAGAGATGTTAAGTACCAGGCTCCAGGCCTCACAAACAGTCACTCCAGAAGCATTCTTCAACCCAGTTTCTCTGCTCTTTTTTATTATTTTTTTATGGAGATATAATTCACTTAACATAAAATTTTCCACTTTAAATAGAGTACAATCAGTGGGTTTTAGTATATTCACTGTGTTGGATAGCCATCACTACTAATTCCAGAACATTTCCATCACCCCTAAAAAAATCCCTGTGTCCATTAGCAGTCAATACTGACCCTAACCACTCCCACCTCTCTACCCCTGGCAACCACTAATCCACTCCCTGTCTTTATAGACTTGCCTATTCTGGGCACTTCATATAAATGGAACCATATAACGTGGCCTTTTGTGTTTGGCTTCTTTCACCTAGCATAATGTTTTCAAGGTTCATCTACATTTTGGTATGAAGTACCATTACTTCATTCCTTTTTGTAGCTAAGTGATATTCCGTCATATGGATATACCACATGTTATCCATCCATGCATCATCAGTTGATGGGCACTTGGGTTGTTTCCATTTGGGGGCTATTATGAATAATACTTTTATGAACATTCATGTATACGTTTTTGCATGAACATATGTTTTCCATTCTCTTGCATATCTGCTTTGGAGTAAAACTGCTGGGTCATATGGTAAGTCTATGTTTAACTTTTCAAGGAACTGCCAAATGGTCTTCCACAGTGGCTGCACTATTTTCTATTTCCACTAGCAACGTACGAGGCATATCTGTGTCGTCGAGGGCTGTGGTTTGTTACTGATCAGCATTTGACATGATTTTAACTCATTCCGATATCATTGCTATGACCCCTACTTTATTTCTGCTTGCATTTTTGTGGGCTTCCCAGACTTTTATCTTCAGATTGGATCATTCTGAGTTAAGCATCTCTCTTGAATACAACATATGCAGACCTTGCAGGTTTGGGACAACTATAAGAGCATTTATCTATTAAATTGAGCATTTATTACTAGAACAGATATATTTACTCTTACTTTGCCACATTTATTTTATGCTTTCTCTTTTTAATGTTTCCTTCCTCTTTTTTCCCCCTCTTTGCTATATATAAGATCCATTTTATTTTTTTCCCCATCTGGTAATTTGGATGTAGTTCAGTTAGATTATATTTCTAGTGGTGGCTATGTTTTAACTTTAGATAAAACCTTTAAGCATGTATTTATCAATTATCAATTTCAGAGATGAAGCAAGATTTTTTAATACTTTCTACTAAAGAGAAAGACTGTGCACATTCTCAGCCTGTCTGGCTCTATCCTCACCACACACTGCTCTCTAAATTGCCATGCCCTGATATTTCTGACCCTACTGGTTTTAGCTATATTATAATTATTTCTATATTGTGCAGCTTTTCACTCCATAATAAGAATATTTTGATGCTGTTCTATATTATCATTGCTATCAGGCTTGGTTCTATGATTAGTCCTTTTATAAAACAGCCTCCGCCTGCGTAGGTTCTTTATGTGGGTCCTGTCTTGGTTTGCTGAAAAGAGGCAAACGGGGGATCTGTCATCGGAGTCCTTGAGTATTTGAGACATATTTCTACAGTGTTTGCTAAAACAAACAAGTGGACCCAAGAGAGTATTCTGAAGTCACATGTCTTTCCATCAAAAATCTTAACCTGTTTTCTCAGACTTTCTGGGATCCAACGCTGTTGAGGAAATTCCGACCAATCCCAGAGTTTCAGTTTTCTTTGCGATTTGCTTTTCAGACCTGGGCGTTAGTATTAACCATTCCAGAATTTTAGTAATTCCACCGGGCATCTTTGCACATATTCTCCAGAACTCAGTGAGCCCGGTCGTTTTTGTCAGTTTAGCCCTTCATTCATTTTGGGGTGATCTTTGCTGCCTGATTGCAGGCTAGGTTCACTTTCACCTGTCAGATGCTGCGGGTCGCCCACCCACGTGTTGCTGCAGAGAGCGTGCCCTACCGGCCTTCCGTATTCACCTTGCCCTCTTGCGTTGCTGTTCTTTCTTGTTCCTTTTCCTCTGCATCTTCCAAGAATGTGGGAAGCCCGTCCACACTCCCAGCTCCCTGACTAGAGTTTCTGCAGATTTAATTCACTCTTCGCTACTTCTATTGTTCATGTTCTTCAGTGGTATTATTTCCCCTCAATTTCTCTCCTTAAACCCGCCAGCTGCCTTTTATTCCCAGTCTGTTATTTGATCAAGCGTCCTGCATGGTTGCAGTCGACCAGCTGAAGATGCCGGATAAAATCTCAAACTGGGCCTAACCTATCTATGCTCCGTTTCTTTCTTCTCTTCCCCTCAACGCCATCTACGAAGATTAGAATCGACTTCTTCCAAACTCCCATTAATACTGATATTTTGACCTCCTCCCACGACTTACGAATGTTCTTAACGGTATCTAGAATGGTGAATCCTTTCCAGAAGGTTTTCGATTTCCTTGCCCAGATCCATCAGAGGAAACACTATGGCAGCTGTAGACTTACAAAATGTATTTCTTAAATAATAAGACTTGAAAGTCAAAATTACTCCTTGATCCGTGAGTTACAGAATGGATGTTGCGTTAGAAGGCATGAAAATAACACTAATCTCCTCGCGCATCTCCATCAGAGCTCTTGGTTGACTAGGTGCATTGTCAAAGAGCAGTAATATTTTGGAAAAAAAAATCTTTTTTTCTGAGCAGTTTTCAAAAATGGGCTTAAAATATTCAGTGAACCATGCTGTAAACAGATGTGCTGTCATCCAAGCTTTGTTCCTTTCGTTTATAAAGCACAGGCAGAGCATATTTAGCATAATTCTTGAGGGCCCCAGGATTTTAGGAATGGTAATTTAGCAGAGTCGCAATATGCAAGCTGGCTTCTACTTAAAGTTACCAGCTGAGGTAGCCCCTAACGGGAGAGCCAACCTGTCTTTGGAAGCTTTGAAACCAGGCACTGACTTCTCCTCTACCTAGCTAGGAAAGTCCTAGATGGCATCTTTTTCCCATATAAGACTGTTTCATCTACATTGAAAATCTGTTGTTTAGTGTAGCCACCTGCATCAATTATCTTAGCTAGATCTTCTGAATAACTCGCTACAGCTTCTATCTCAGCACCTGCTGGTTCACCTTGCACTTTTATGTTACAGAGATGGCTTTTTCCTTCGACCTCATGAACCAACCTTGGCTGGCTTCCAGCTTTTCTTCTGCAGCTTCCTCACCTTTCTCAGTCTTCAAGAAGTGAAGAGAATTATGGCCTTGTTCTGGATTGGGCTTTGGCTTAACGGAACGTTGCAGCCGGTTTGTCTTCTATCCAAACCACTAAAATTGTCTCCATAGCAGCAATAAGGCTGATCCATTTTCTTGTTATTCATATGTTCACTGGAGTAGCTTTTAATTTTCTTTGAGAACTTTTCCTTTGCATTCACCCTTGGACATCTGGTACAAGAGGTCTAGCTTTTGGCCTGTCTTGACTTTCAACATGCCTTTTCGATAACCAAGCCCGATCATTTCTAGCTTTTCATTTAAAGCAAGAGATGTACAACTCTTCCTTTCATTTGAACAATTAGAGGCCTGATTTCAATATTGCTGTGAATAGGGAGGCCCAGGGAGAGGGAGAGAGATGGGGAACACACACCACATCCATGGATTAAGTTCGCTGTCTTACGCGGCTCGGTCCACGGCACTTGAGAGCAATTACAACAGCCACATCAAAGATCACTGATCACAGATCACGGTAACAGACACAATAATAATGGAAAAGTTTAACTGTTGCAAGAGTTACCAAAATGTGACACTGAGACATGAAGTGAGCATGTGCTGTTGGAAAAACGGTGCCAATAGAGTTGCCTGATGCATGGTTGTCACAAACCTTCAACATGTAAAAAATGCAATATCTGCAAAGCACAGTGAAGCGAAACACAATAATACAACGTATGCCTGTACGATAGCATCAACAACGGGAAATACTGAGGGATAAATTGAACAAGATATGAACAAGGCATATAAACTAAAAAGCATAAAACATTGCCATAAGGAAGTAAAGAAAACCTGAACATATGGAGAGAGAGTCCATATCCATGGATCAGAAGACCCAATAGTGATAAATTGTCAATTGTCTCCAAATCAATCTGTAGCCGCAGTGCAATGCTGATCAAAATCCCACCAGCATTTTTGGAAAAACTGGCAAGCTTTTTATATTTATATATTTGTGTAAATATGTATTCATTTATATGGAAATGCAATGACCTAGATTAGCTAACACAACTTTTAAAAAGAAGAACAAAGTTGAACGACTCAGATGACCTGATTTCAAGGCTTTCTAACAAGCCGCAGTAGGCAAGGCAATGTGTATCGGTTATTGCTGAACATAACAGAAGAGAGAGTTCAGAAATGCACGCACACAAACATGGTGAACTGATTTTTGACAAAAGTACCCAGAAAATCTGATGGGGGAAGGATAGTCTTTAAAACAAATGTGCTGGAAAAATTGAAAATAAATAAATAAATAAATAAAGGAAATGGCCTCACACCAGGCACAAACATTAACTCAAAATGAATTATAAACCTAAATGTAAGAACTAATTCTACATATTCTGGAACAAAACACAGAAGAAAGTTATTATGACCTTAGGTTAGGCAAAGATTTCTTAGATATGCAAAAAAAAAATGATCCATTGTATTTCATTATAATTAAAAAACTTTTGTGCTTCAAAAGACACCATTATGAAAATGAAACGACAAGATGAGACCGAGAGAAAATTCTTGCAAAACAGTATCTGATAAAGGACTTGTATCCAGGATATATAAAGAACCCATGCAATGCAATAAAATGCCATCCATGAGCAAGACTTGAGCAGCCATTTCACAAAGGAAGGTACACAGGTGGCAAACAGGGATGTGAAAAGATGCTCAACTCCATTAGCCATCAGGGAAATGCAAATTATACCACAGTGAGATTCCACTGCACACCTATCAGAAGGGTATAAAAAAAATGCCAAGTGCTGCCAAAATATGAAGCAGCTGGAATCCCCAGGCATTGCTGATGGGAACACAAAAGGGTGTGGCCATTTTCTTATAAAGTTAAACACACACTTACTCGGCGATGCAGCCATTTCACTCCCACCTTTTTACTTAAAAGAAATGAAACATTATTCACAGAAAGACTAGTGTGCAAAGGACCAGAGCACCTTTATTCATAATATCCCCAACTGGAAACAACCCAAATTTCCCTCTTCCGGTAAGTAGAAAAACACATTGTCTTACATTCGTACGATAGAATTCTACGTAGTAAGAAAAGGGAACAAACTACTCATGGGCTACACGATCAGGATGAATCTCGAAAGCGTCGTGCCAAAGGAAAGAAGCCACAGAAGATGACATATTGCATGATTCCATTTATATGAAATCGTCGAAGAGAAAACGGAGTGGAGGAGAGATTTTTGGAGTGATGGAACTGTTCTGTATCACGCTCGAGCATATGTCAAAACTCATCAAATCATAAGATTAAATATGGAAACCCTGATTATGTGTAAATTTGACTTCAATGAAGCTGATTTAGTAAAAGGGTGCTTAGCAGATAAGTAGATACCATCCTCCACTTTTGAGCGATGGTTAAGCTGTGTACGGAATTTTAGGTCAAATTATTTTTTCTCCTCCCAACGTCGAAAGTGTTATCTTCTAGAATCCCAGTGTTGCTTATGAAAACTCAAATAAAAGTCCGATCCTCTTTCTTATGAGGTGACTTTTCCCTCTTGCTTTAATTTTTTATGATAATGATATTAACAAACCCTGACTGAGAGCTCGCAGTGTTCCAAGTCCCGTTCTATACACCCTATTCCCAGTGCCTTGGAATTTCTCAGTAATAAATCCAGTCATGATGTCTTTTTCATTGCTGTTCTGAGAACTCAGAGAACGGTTTCAATATAAAGACTATCCTTTGGGGGTGGTTTCTCCTATTGTTTCCTGGCCATTTTATTCTGTCTCAGCATCCTCTGTTCTCTGCTACTAGTCCCCCCAGTAACAGGGATTAGACCTCTTGGGGATTGATCCTTTATTTCTCTGATCTTGTGTCTTATAATTTCTCCTCTTTCCAGACCTTATATTACTTCTTTTATTTCAGCAATCATGTTTTTAATCTCTAAGACATTTCTTGTTTTCTGAGTGATCTTTTTCCCTAGGCTACTGTTCTTGTTCTTTGAATGTAACATCTTCTCGAATGACACTGAACGTGCTTTCAGAACATAAGTTTTATCCTGATTTTGTGTTAGTCTTTCTCTTTTAACTGCTACACACACACACACACATGCAAACACACACCAGCAACGGTCTCTTACCAAAATATGTACATGGAACTCTTACTAATTAATAAGGAAAAGATTTTAAAGATAGAAAAATGGTCCAAAGATGTGAACAGACACTTCACACAAGAAGACTTCTAAATGACCAATAAATGCATAAAAAGGTGTCTAACACTACTATAGGAAATGAGAATGTAAAATGTAATCAGAGAACCATCAGAACGGCAGAATGGGAAAGATTGAAAATACCAATGTATATAGAACAGCAGAAATTCTCAGGCACTACTTTTGGTGGTGTAAATTGCGGCACTTTGGGAAACTAAAATTTATATGGCAGTATCTACTAAACCTGAACATATGTGTATCTTTGACGCAGGCATTCCCCTCCTAAGTATATACTCAACCCAAATGCACACGTGTTTTTAACAGAAAACATGTATTAGAATACCCATGGCAGTGTCACTGGTATTATCGAAAGCTGGAAACTCCTCAAAGGCCATCGCGGTAGGGTGGATAGGAAATTACACGCATTCACACATGGAATGCCATGTAGTAAGGAAATGAGCTGAACACACGGCACTTTTCTGCATGTATGTTGTACTCTAATAAAGTCACACAAAAATAAATAAATGAAAGATAACGTACCCATCTTGATTTTTTATAATTGTTGGCACCACACGTGAAGTATTATATTTAGATATTCTCTGTAAAATGAGAAGATCAACATTCTCCTACACCCTTTCTAGTTTTGTTCATCAGAAATATGTAGGTCTGAACTACTGTAGTTTATAGCAATTGTTAAATTGTTTTATGTTTTGAGGATTATTTTGCATTTTGTTTTATAGCCACATTTACCCCAATTAGGCAGACTTAAATATATAACAGGATTTCAATTCTTATTTTAGGCTTTTTATAGCGCCTATTCTCTGTCCCTAACTTACAGATTCTGATTCACCTCTCATTTAACTGGGAAACATCTTTTGAGAGATTCCTATGGAAACAATAACCACTTCATGATTTTTGCCACATCTGATACGATTGTTTTTTCTTCCATCACTTCATTTAACACATTGTTTTCCGATTATTGTTTGTGTTTTTTTAAAAAAAATCTTTTGTTTGTGGACCTAGTTGTGTTTGCCCTTTTAAAAAACAATTAGCGCCATGGAAATTAAACATCTTATTATCATACCCACACGGTTGGGCTGAAATATTGAGAGAAGATATTTGAAATTATTTTTCACTATTTATCAATGTTGAAAATGTACCATATCTCCTACTCACCCCTACGTAAAATGATAAATTCCGTGTGTGTGCGGCCCCTGTAAGACTGGATGAGGTCTCTGGCTTTTCTCAGGTGTATGATGTGGCCACACCAAGTGAGCCCATGGCTACGGCAATGCTTGGTCACCAGTGCAGGGCACGCGGGTGGAGGAAGGGAGTGTCCCCACGGGGCACTCGGCCCAACTGTGTCCCATCTGGGAAACCTGACTTTGGAAATACAACACACGATTCTCTGTAGTTTTGATTGGAACAACATCCACACGGGCCAGCTACATTTTTTCCCAAGGCAGAAAACAAAAACAAAACAAAACATCTTCTCCAAACAAGGGATGGAAGAGGATAACTGGTTATTCACGCTCCATTCTTCTTAATTTCTGATATTCTTCTAGACAACTGCCAAGTCTGGATGGAAACGGCTCTGCTGATGCAAATACTGACTTGGCTCTGACAATCGCCAAAGCTATTCCGAAGAATTTCAGAGCAGAACCACTTGAGTAACTAGTCATAAAATGGATGTAAGCCTGGACTTTTTTTTTTAATTTACCAATAAGTTGGTCTCAAGAGTTAAAATGAGCTTTTCCCCAGAAGTAAACACTTGTCATACACACTTAAAATGACATTTTATGTAGCATTCCCTTTTTCCTTAGGATGCGCATAGATTTCCCACCTGGGGCCAACGCATCGCTGATGCCACCCTCTGCGCAAGAGCTGACCACGGCCGTGGCTTCACGCAGAAAACCTCGGGACAGACTGTGACCTCATGCTCCAGTCTGGCTTTAGTAGGACTGTCAAGTTACCTGGGCGATACCAAAAATGCCTGCTGCCCAGGGTGACCGTATAACTTATCACGCCAAGTGGGTCACTTTTCAAGTTGAAAGGGGCCTCAGTATATCAGGACGATAAACGTCAACCTTGGTTGGCCTGTACCAGTCAATGTGTACAGCCACCCAACTGAAAAAAAATTAAAAAATAAAATAAAAAGCATCAATAGTACGATGTCTTTCTACCAAGCTGGCAGAGACCTCTTTATTCAGGGTCACAACGCAGGAAAAAGGGCAGGAAATGGTTAGTCATGGGTGGGCCAATGGTAGCCTGCAGTACCCCCACTCCAGGAGAAGAGAGAGACGGACACCCACCTGGGATCCCAGCATGGGGCCCCCTTCACACTCCCCGCCACTCACCGCTGGGCCGGTCCCTACAGCTGACCTAAACCCACCTCTGCAGCAATATCTATGAGCCTCTCTCGCTCTCGCTCTTTTCAATATCAGTTAAATGAAGTGTAGACTATATCTAGTTTTTCTACAAGTTTCCATGTCAACTAATGATCTGGGCAAGGAGACGGCTGAAGAACTCTTAACCAGCTAAGAAAATGACAGCTCACCACAAAGGCCATGGTCCCGAGGCCCTTAGCTGGGAATGCCTGGCTCCATTCCGCACCTGTCCCGTTCGTCCTCAGTGTCTACGATGCTCAGATGCATACAAAACAGTCACGTGTTATCCTCATCGTAATGGATGCTGACGGTACTCGCTACTGTGCATCAAGCAAGCACCCAAACCGGGCCAAGCATTGCACTAGGCACTTACTTGTAACGCTCTCTAATCCTCACAAAGGAGATATATCAATCTCCATCCTACGGATAAGGACGTGAAAGCTCAGAGAGGTTAACTGTCTTGCTCAAGGTCACACAGCCAGGTGGTACTGGTGTTGACTTCCCCCGGATCTGCCAAATGGTGATAAATTTCAAGCCTTAAAGAGCAATGTAACCTAAACATTTGTACCCCCATAATACGCAGAAATTTAAAAAAAGAGTAAGTTTTTGCCGTAAGAATAAGTTTGCATGCCAAGCAGTCTTGCAAATCACTGCTACTGATGGTTAAACTTTATACAGGAGACTAGGAAAGGGGGTTATTTCATTCTCTCTCCCCGAACACTGGGGAACAAGATAGTAAAAGGGAGGGTACCCTAAAGACTACAGAGTTTTTATTCTGCCATAGCATGAGTGTGCCCTTTAAAATGTCCCATTTACTCGCCAACACAGTGCCGGGTGTGTTATAAACGCAAAACCAAGAAACACAGCACAGGAAATGATGCGTGTTTCAATGCATTTACAGAGAATGAGTAATGAGAATTGTGTCCACAGCATGTTCCATCCAGCATGTTTGCGAGATGCCAGCGCCCTGCTCAGACCCTCTGCTGACGCTGCACGACACCTGAGGTCTAGACACCCGTTTCGGTCACAACCTCTGAGTCCCCAGAAGGCAAAGGCTCCTCAGGTACCAGTCACTGGAAGGAGCTGGTGTCTGTGAGAAGAACCCGGGTTACATCCTTGGTGGGGTTCATCTGGGGTTCCCGTTCCCTTTTCCGTCCTCCCCTCTGAGCAAGGGGGCCCACGGGGCGAGTGTTGAGGGCGGCCGCTCTCTGCCCAGCACGCTCCTGCAGCTTAGAACGGGACGCCGTGGCCTGAAAGATCACGGGGAAATACACACAGGGCCGAAGCGGGTGACTCCTGGTGAGTCAATGCGGATGTGCCATCCTCCCGTTCTGAGCACAAAGGGTGCTTAAAACTTTAATGAATTGAACTGTATGAGTAAGGGATGTTAATCATTTTAATTACCCAGCAGCTTGAAATCAGATATAACAGTCCAATAATGTATCTTTAAACGAATACAACCCTGCCCTATAAAAAAATCCCTTCCAAGCCCATTCTAATAATTTCTATTTATCTTGTCTGACGTTAACTGTTATCCGGCCCAGCCGGCCGACAGACAGCCTTCCCCTCGCGTTTGGTTTCGATGCAACGCCGTCTAGTTTTTCAATATCATTAGCGTCCCCCTGGTGGGCAGAGAGCAAGGCGGTGGCACCGGTCACACTTCACTGCTTTATCTCGTATGACAAAGAGGAATGATGTGCCTCCATCCCGGCCAGCCTGGCAGAGGGGAAGGTGGCCGCGGAGAACTCCCCGTGCAGCCGGGAAGCACCAGAGGGCCTCTCCATGTGACTCGCTAACAGCGTGAAGGGGCAGACAAATAGATTTTCCTCTATATTTATAACTAGCATCATTCTTCCTTTCAGGGTGTTCAGAGCAGGTAGCTGTTTTATATGAAATGAACAATCTTTATAGACGTACCAGAGCCATAACAAGCCTGATTTTCAGGGAAGCTGAGGTATATAACTCTTACCCAATTGTCAGGCTACTTGCTCAACAAATCAAGCCTAACTTATGATGTTTGCAGTGTAATTTTTATTCCCGTTTGACTCGCCGGCTACCCGGTGGTAATAGGATGTTAGGAGAGGGCAGTGGCGGTGTTTGTGCATGCCGTGATTGATAGGCCGACTCCGCATTTTTCATTTATATCTCCCGATTCCAAATCAGTTAAGTTTAGGAAAAATGAAACAAAGTGGCAAGAAAAATGTTTGCAGATTGCAGACCGGCGCTCCCGCGGATCCGAGTTCAGCCCACATCTGCCGGGATTGTCTGGAAACATTAAGATATCTAAATGAAAATCAATACTATATGTGCCAGGCATTTACTACCAGGAACAAGCATCCAGAGACCCGAGCTAATCAGGCTTCCAGCCTGTGCCTCAGCCACAGACCGAACCCCAGGGGTGTCCTAATTGCTCAGACTAATCATAGAAGAGTTAAATTTATAACCAAGAAAGACATCTTGTTTTTCTTACCAGCCGTCGTTTGGGAGCGGGAAGGCTCACCTGTGAGGTGGGTGCCAGATGTACAGGGGCAGCCCCCGTTCAAGAGAGGACGGCCTCTCACCTGTCAGAGGAGAGGGGGGACAAATTTACTGTCAGCCGTAAAACCCAGGGTGGGAGAGAGCTCCGCCAGCTCACGCACACTGCGGATCCCCTCACTGGACGTCGCCCACCTTAACCCCTTGTCCTGGAACATGAGAGACCCCTGTGCACTTTGATCCCTGGCCTGGTTTTTATTTTAAGGAAATGGCTCAGAAAAGCAACTAGCAGCCGTGATGCTAAAAACATACGTATCCATTTTTCCCTGAGTTCCACTCTGGGCTTTTGGCCCCGGGAGCCTCTCCTGGCGACACATGTCCCCCTGACACCCTGCACAGACAGGTCACCGACGCTGTCCCCACTCCCCCGAACCAAAAAGTCACACAATAGCTGTTGGACCAGCCCGCACTATACTGCTGAAAACCATAATGTATCAGGGGACTGGATTCCTAATATTTGCATTCTAGATGCCAACTGTGAGCATATTTTGTACTATTTTCAACAAATTACACCAAAATATGCAAAATGTTTATAAGGCTCCATCTTCTATTTTTGGCGCCGGTATATTTGCAACTTAATAGTCCTTCAGAGATTTGTTTGTCTCCTCAGGAGAAATAGGGAAGTGGGAAATGGAAAAAAAAAAAAAAAAAGAAAGAAGAAGAAGAACAGAAAAAGGAGTGGGGAGAAAAAAGGAAAGGAATATGCTTTGTTCATGCAAGTCGAGTTCTGCAAGTTTTTCCGCGAAGAGCGGAGCCAGCCGTCCCCCGAGACCACCTTCGACAAAAAATTTAATAACATTATTTGGATTCTTTGTGCCCTGGATTTCAGATGTATTTTTAATGCACATGTCTTAAAACAAAACAACCATTGTCAAGTGCCGTATTCTCTTCTCTCCGGTTTCAGTGGTTTCCCAGACAGCTCGATTCTGGGAGCATCTCGAGGGCTGTGATCAGTGAAGGATCGAGCCTTGTTCTCCATGCCTTCTGCTGCAGGAAGGGCTGTCAGTTCTCTTCCCAGGAAAGGTGTCTCGGTCCCTGTGATGCGAGCGATGACAGCCTTGGCCTTCCGTGCCATAATCAGTACCTCTGGGCTCACATGACCGAGTGGGAGGACACATCTGTCTTTCCTGCCTTCGAGCCTGGGACACCACCACCCCTGACCATGCTACGTCTACGCAGCATCAGGGTGAGAAGAATCCAAGATGAAGGAAATTGAAATATATCTGGGTCAGGGAGGTGCTGGATTACACAACTGTGTCAAAAAACTTTTCATCCAGCTTCTCCAGCAGAACAGCTGTCAGACAAAACACTAAATTATTTTCTGATATTCTTTCTCTTGAACTTAACCTAGGTATAGGGCCTTGTGCCTTGTTTCCTAACCAGACCGATCTTTCCTAACAAGACTGAAGCTTCGGGCAAGTTCAGTACTTACCCAGAATGAAGCAAGCCAGAGGAAGAGAGATTTAATGAAGAAATCTGTGTTCCTGGCCAGCCTCCACCTAAAAGAGAGTGGAAGGAAGCATACTGCCTCCCGGGTCTTTGCACAGACAGGAGGCCCTCGCAGTGGATCCGTAGGTTGGATTAGCCAGTGACACACGGTGGATGAACTGGGAGGGCAGGTGAGCTGGCACAGACTCAGGAAGGAGTAATGAAGCGTCAGTCAAATGAGAGACCGAGGCAGCGATGAGTCCCAGGGCACGTCGCTGCAGGCCGACAGGCGGTCCACTCGGAACGCTGTGCACACCAAGTCCTGAATCGGAGACAGCCAGATCCTAATCCGCCTCAAGGACAAAGGTCAACAGCTCCTGATCCAAGGGCAGAATGCCTCCAAACTCCTTCCTCAGCCAGCTGGGGCCCATTATGAAGGCAGCCAAGGTGTGGCTCGCAGATCCGGGGAGGTGAAGGCTTCACATACCTGCGTCCCACGTCCACCGTCCTCCCGGGACCTGCTCGTGTGGCCAGGTTCTTACGCGCACCGGGGATGTTACAAAATAGCTGGGTGGTGAGAAACCTCCTGGGGTCTCAGCAGAAGGCAGGCTGCTAGCGGCAGGGGAGCACCGCAGGACCACCTGGACAACAGTCAGCGGAGTGCTCCAGTGAGCACCCAGGCAAACCACAACCATAATAGAGCTTCTGCTTTCTCTGAGGGTTTCCAAGCACTGCTCCTTGAGTTGTACATGTTAACTCGTTTAATCTGCACCCGTGAGGTGGGTCACTATTTTCGCACGGGGTAGGCAGTTCATCTGGTGGTAGTCACAGAGCCGCTGAGGGCAGAGTCAGGGTCTATCCGTGCAGTCAGGCATGGAGTCCATGGCTCTCCCGCTGGAGGAGGTGTCCGGGGGCCTCAGGGACAAATCCGGTCCACAAGGAAGTGAGATGACAAAGTGTGGACCCAAGACAAGAATCAGACTCATAAGATAAATAATAATATAATAAATCTACATCCAACCACAAGCTTTAAGACGGGTGCCAAACCAGAACTGCGCATCATGAAGTGAGCTTCCTGGAAAAGGGACCCTCGAATGGGAACGCAATTAAATGGTTACAAGATAAAAATTTGGGGGCATTCAGCGGTGTGACTCACTCGGGCTTTGCCCTCCACGCAGACATTGGCGAAGGTAACAGTATTCAACGACCAACGGCTTTGGCTTGCTCTCTCTGGCATTCAAGAACTCTGCGGTCCCACTGTCATCTCGCAGTCGGAAAACCAGAGAGACAGCCACTCCCAGGGCCTGCCTGCCCGTGCCCCGGCCCTCCCCGGGGACCCCTGTGCCTCTGTGCCACCGTCACCGGCCCCAGCAGACTGAAACCTCACCAGCAATGTTTCCCACAGGACAGAGGGAACATGTGTAAAGCGACCCTCCTCCTGACTCTTAGCCCTGCAGGAAGGGGCCGGAGAGCAGGGGGAGAAAGAGGGAATGCGCGCCCTGCGGACCGAGTCAGGAGGAGGACATGGCTTGTTGAATCCTAATAAATCAGAGCTTCCCTGGGAGAGGAGCAACAGGGGATGGTGTGCCGCGCGTTGACCCAAGGCAGAGCGCATGGAGAAATGATGTCCTCTTACGCAGACTCCTGGAGAGACGGTCTGCATTTCTTCTCACAAATGAGAAGCGCCTTGAATGCGGCCGTTCCTCAGAAAACAGGGCTGATTTGGCCATGTGCAAGCTGCGTTAGCTCACTGCATAAAAAGGCCATTTGAGCAGGGAGGCCTTTGGAACACTGGCCCGCCAGAGGCAGCATTTCTGAAAAATTACCCACCTCCACTGCCACCTAAGCCAGTCACTTCCCGGGAGAAAAGCTCCATTTACAACCTAGAAGACCAAGTGGGCTTTAATCAAAGGAAAGGCGTCATCTGTCTCCAGTCTCCATGGGAGTTTTCCTGCACCCATGTCCTGCCCAGGCCTTCGTCCCACCTCCCACGGCCCAGCCAAGTTCGAGGCAACACCGTGGGCCCACCAGCTCCATCCCTGCCAAGCTGTCCTGGGCTGTTCAGGGCCACTGGAGTCCTAACCGTCCCCACTGAATACCAGAGCAATTACAAAGCAGATCTGGCAACAGTGCTCAAAAGATGAAACGAACCATTTGCACAAAGTGCTCGTGTTTGAAAACTTTGCATGCAAAGATTACAACCTGTCATTCTCTTCCCCAGAGACACGCTACCTTCTTAAAAAGTATCTCTAATGAGATCTACAAATCTGTGTTGAAGACAGCTTACTTTATTGTGTTTGTAAAGATAAAAATGTTTTAAATAGGTTATGGCTCCTGGGACTGATAGACCCACCATGAGGGTAAGGTCATTTTGAAATGTTAATAAAAGTTTTCATAAAATACGACGGCACTCAAAGAGTAATGTTTGGATGTAAAAATAACTGTAAAAGCATAATTTCTACCAGGGTACACACGCAGTTTTTCTGTGTCAAGATATTTGCCCGATTCCTCACTTAACGGGGTTGCGGCTTTTCCAGCTGTTTTAATGGCCAAGCTGGGATTCGATCCTTATTAGTCAGGGCTGTGGCCACCATTCCCAGGCGTGGCCGGTTATATTACAAACTTCCCTGTGAAGCGAAGTCCTGCACTGCCCTGCCCATATGCTAACACGCTAGCACTTAACCCGGGGTGGGCTCGGCTTACTGCAGGCAAAGTTGTCCTCACATGGAAGGAGCCTGACAAGCAGGATTGGTCGGGCGGACCAGGAGCACCCCCGGGGCTCAGCCCCCACAGCTCAAGGTCCCTGGGCTCGTCAGGGGCAACACAGCAAATTGGAAACATTCAGCTGTTTCCAATTCAATGAGCTCCTTTCTGTTTGAAGTTAACCAGCCCAAAGGAAATATCTCAGAAGCATTTTCTAGGTGATGAGATAACTAATGAGACCAATCCGTCCCCTCTGTTTGCCAGATCCCATTGGCTCCAACCAACCCCGATGTTTCCGTTGGAGCACTTGGGACATGTGGGGTCCTCAGGACCCAAGGTTGGGAACGAAACTCCCTGCAGGCACTCAGTACAGGCGTTAAGGGAAAGCTGAGACATGCTAGAGTCTGGGATCATGGATTTGGGACAAGAAAGTGGTAGCGTCAGAGTCCAGCCTACAAAACATGCCGGCTATGGAACCTTCTGCGAGAGACTTCCACCCTCGGTATTAATACCTACCACACAGCACTGCCATGGACACCAAGCGACATACTCCAGCCCTCGTCGCCCCTCCCGACTCTCCAGCATACCCCGAGGAATATTTTTCCAGGACCCAAGAGATCAGTTGCTTTTTCCTCCTGTACCCATTATTTGTGATATCAACTTGAGGCCCTAAGTTCTTCGGGACCACTCCCCACAAAACCTGGCTCTGACAAATCGAAATGCTTTGCCATCAGTCTTAGAACCGATGTTGAAACATTAGGAAGCATGGCTTTCCTCGCCCTTTGTTTCCGCTCTGGCGACCTTTCCTGGAAGCAGCGTAGTAGGCGCCACAGCTGCTGAGCGTGAGGGACGGCTGGCTGGCCGGCCGGGGGGCAAGAGAGGCAGCAGCACGCGGGGAAATGAGGGGTGGAATGAACCCTGGTGAATGGCTCAGGATTGCGTTCCACTGTTCTCCCCACCCTAGACGGAATCCACTGGCTCCACGCACAGCTCTGCTCGACGCCGCCTCCCCAGACCAGGCTTCCCGACCGTCTCGTGTGGAACAGCCCATCACTCCCCTTCCCCTTACTCTGCTCCACGTTTCTTCTTAGCACCCATTTCTCTGAGATGTTACAGCATAGGCGTATTTGTTTATTCATTCTCACCCCACCCCCCAGCAAGAGAACGGAAGCTCACAAGGGAAAGGACTCTGCCTTGTCCACGGTTCCTTCTCATGTGGCAGTGGTTCAACAAATATTTGTGACTAAGTAAATGAAGGGATGGACCGTGTGGACAGGACACTGACCAACTCCCTGGCCTTCACAAGGCTCAGAAGCCACTTAAAGCTGACGGCTAAATCAACTTGCATCTGCTCATCACCAGAAGGACCCCTCTCGCATCCTGCATCGGATGGGAAAAAATCCGAATTCAAACCCAGCACCTGCTTGCAAACACGGCATTGTTTGTGACGCGGCCCCGTGGAGTCAATCAGAAGTCCTGTTCACTGTGTTCACTCCGTAAAATTTCAGATTCAAGCCTAATTGAAAAACAAATCTTCAGAGCTGTTGAAGGGAACCAAGAACAGAGCTTCCTTGGAGAAAACAGCTCAGAGCAGGGAATTCACCCCAAGCAGGGAATTCACCCTGAGCAGGGAATTCACCCCGAGCAGGGTGTTCTTGCAGAGGCCGGGTGCACATCTGCCAGAAATGTCTCGGCAGGAATTCCAAAAGCAGGAGAGGTCAGAAGCCAGAATCTAAGATTCCTTATGACTTTGATATGTCACAATCGGTGGCAGTGGCAGACAGATTAATGGCCCCCCAAAACATGCACACCCTAAGCCTGGACCTGTGATGTGCTTCCTTCCACGGCAAGAGAGGATTTGCGGATGTGATTGAGGATAGGAATCCCTGAGAGGGGGAGACCACCCAGGATTGTTCAGGTGGGTCCAAACTAACCACTTGAAAAAGAAGAGCCATTCCCGGCTTTGATCAGAGAGAAAGAAATGAGCGTGGAAGAAGCACCCAGTGAGAGACGCAACGCTGCTGGCTTTGAGGACGCAGGAAGGGGCATGAGGGTGGCCCCTAGAAGCTGGAAAATGCAAGGAAACAAACTCTCTCCTAGAACCTCCAAGTGGAACCCAGCCCTGCTGACACCTTGATCTTAGCCCCGTGGGACCGGTGTCCAATTCCGACAGACAGAACTGCAAGACCGTAAATTTATACTGTGTAAGCCTTGTGTTTGTTGGAATTTGTTGCAGCAGCAATAGGAAACAAATATCACAGTCTTAGGACTTCCTACCCCAAACAAATTGTTGATCAGAAAACTCTGAGTCTCAGGGTTATTCCACCTATGACCATCCAGCATGATATAATTTGGTTCCAGTGAGGGGAGTCCTTACCCTAAGCTGAACACATCTCCCTGGAAGATGCCAGGGGAGCACATGTCAAGTTTTAGAAAGAGCACGCTGATCCAGCAGAGTCCAGTATTTAATCAACGTAAATCCTAGAAAGCATCTTATACCACACGTAAGTTAAAATTTTCAGAGCCAGAAGGTGAAATAGAGCCACCCCTTTTCCCTGATGCAGATTGGTGAGATGTGGGTGACTCCCCTGAGTTTGTAGCCTACACAGTCACGGGTGTGGTTAAGATCCAGACGGCAGAGACATCACACCCAAGGCAGGGACTGGGCTGGAGAAACAAGCAAAGTGCGTGATCTCCTGTGCAGGAGGCTTTCCTTTTCCTTCCAGTATTTCTTGAACCAGGACAAGGGAATAACTAACTCCACCTTTGGACTTTGAGGAAGACAGCACTGTAAAATACAGTCCATGTCCAGGCCATATTTGCATGGGAAGCTATTTTCATCCCAACTCCCACCCCAGAGAACTCAGCCTGTCCATTTGGAACCACAGCAAACATTCAAACGTGTTGAATTGGAAAAAGAATAACATTCTTACCTTGTAACTCACCAGAATTTGATACATAAATATACTATCTTCATACTATTTAACACCGTCCACAAGTCTCGCACATTGGGAAACCCCAGGCTGCTTCATCAAACCTTCTGCAGCCTTCTCAGACTGGGCCCCACGCTGGACTCTGCCCCTCCCATTCAATTTCTCCAACTTCTCCCCAGCCCGTACCCTCTCTGCTTCCTAGCGAAAGGCCTGAGGGTGCTCACAGTCAGGTAAGTCAGGTAAGAAACGGAATCTCGGCCCAGATCCAGCTCTGAGGATCTGCATTTGGGGCACTTGATAATTTCCAAGTTCCCAAAATGCACACACTTGGAACTCGGTAGATCTCCAACTTGGTTCCTCGGACCTTTATGCAAGAACCATTGCAGTACAGAAGGCTGAGTGGAAGTCTCTGGAATTTCTCCGGCACCCATCCAACATAGAAAATATACATATGACGGAAGAGGGTATCTCCCATCATATCCCATTTCTGCAAAAATGAGATAGACCCTGAAGGATGCCACGGTGGGCAACCTTGGTAAGGTACATGCTCTCCAGGGGGTGGGAGATGAGCCCTTAGAAAGTTCAGAGACCCATGAAATTAATGAAGCTTTTAAGGGTCCAATGGTCAAAGACACGCCAGGGCAGCCCATCCAAAGGAAAGGAAAAATTATTGCATCTCACGTTTCTGACAAATTTTAGAAAAGCTCCCTGACAGGTAGGCCCCCGTGGATTCTGGAGCAGCTATTCCACGTTTCAGAACATCGCTCCTATCCGTCTACTGAGTGACAAGAATGTCTTCCATTGAAGGGACACAAATCAGGTAAAGTCTCTGCAATGAAACCAAGAACTGGGCAATGCCTCATCACCCAGCAGACAGAGCGGTCACAGAGGCGGGAAAAAACCACGCAGATCTATGTAGTAAGGAATTATGCACCATATACAAATAAACAAAACAGAAACGACAGCCATGGCATACTCCTGGGCCCTGGCTGACAAACTGCCTTACCACGCAGTCAGAGCTGTCCCTCAAGAACTGGGTGTTGTCAGAGCCACCAAGTCACAAGGTCAGGTAGATCCAGAAGTTACCCACTGCGAGATGCAAGGGTCTCATCCAGCAGTGGCATGAGTAGGCCCACAGGGCACAAGTGAGCTGCGTGAGCTGGTGGCCCAGACCCCCATGTCACCACTACTGATGCACCAGCACCTCCACCCTCAGCTAACACCACGGGACCACAGGGACCCTTGTGGCCAGCTGATGGGGAAGGAAAATAGGATGACCTTGGTCCTCAGCTCGGCACAGTATGTGAATACATGCCGCAAATAAACCCCTGCTACGTGGTTGTGGCCTTGAAAGACTTGAAAGTAGTGAGTAAATAGTCTTCCCGACAGCTGAGTTTCCAGTGGTGAACTTGGTATCTGACTCTACATAGAAGAAGTGGCTGGACACAAGACTGTACAGAGACGACAATAAACATCTGTTAAATTAGTGACTAAGATGCCAATTCCTCTAATCTAGAATCGTACCCCTCACTCGACACATGAATACAGCCCTTTTCACTACACTCTGTCATTTGTGGGTATTTTCCTTTTCCAGGGACTTGTCACAGGGCCTCGTACACAGGAGGATCCCAGCAAACAGTATCCGAGTTTACACCTTAACGTAATTCCTCGATGTTTTTCCCATTAGACTGTGAGCTCCTTGCGAGAAGGCGTTCTCTCTCGTCTAACCCTCAGGCAAGGAGCTTGGCAAATGATGATTGGATTAAATCCTCGGGAAGTGTGAATGCTAAACATCTGGCTTTGCTGAGATGTGTGGATGCTTTGGTTTCCACTCCTTGCAAACAGTTGGTGTCACACAGGCAAACACGCCACTAACACGGGGCTTGAGGGCACAGCACAGATCAGCTCATATCTACTAATCATACTCTAAGCTTAGTAGGACTAAGGAAAGCCTAACTCTCAGAAACACGTGCCTCTCATATCTACCAGTCTGCTAAATTAACAAGAGTGTCAGACGGGTGTCAGAACAGGACAACAGGCCAGTCACAAGCTCGACTTTTCATTGGGCTGAGCGAGAACGAGGGAGGAAGGACCTCACCCAAGCAGGTGTCAGGGACTCCGCACCAGCTAGATGCCGCCACGCGGATGAGTCCTGTGTTGCTACATATTCTCATTGTTCAAAAGAATCCAGAACTGGACTGTTGTGAAATCTCCTAGTTTTATATTTGTCCTCAATTGAGAAAGAGAGAAAGAAAGAAAGAGGGAAAGAGAGAAAGAAAGAGAGAAAGAGAGAGAGAAAAAGCAAACCAAAAAAACATGGTGATTTCTAAACAAAATATACCCAAACTGGAGCCAAGTTCATGGGGTTTTGGGAGCTTTGGGTTGGATGTCAGAATATGTGGTTTCTTCAACCTCACTGGGAGACCAAACAGGTTCCAAACAGCTTTGCCTCAGTTTCCCCACCTGTCTAATGAGTGGATTGGACAGGATGCTCCAGCTCTCACATTCTGGGCATCCTCCCGGGCATCAGGTAGAAATCCTGCTCTCGACCCAACACTTCTCTCACCCCCACACAACTATTTTCATTTACAATTTGAAACCGGCAACCAGAAGGGTATGTTGCCAGGATATCCATTTTGTTCAAGGGCTAATTACAAAAGACAGGGGGGAAAGCGTTCGCCGTGCTCTTTCACATCTCGTCACGTTTACTCAGCTTTATTACCAACTCTTTGTTCACACAATTTTCACCCTGGGATCTACATTTTTGTCCCGTTACCCCGAGTCAGGAAACCCGCCTTAACGCAGGAGGGTCTCGGTCGCCTCGCCTGGAGTTCTCGGATGTCAAAGTGACGGCCTTCATGTTCAGACGAGCTCCCCGAGCAGAGCGCTTCTCTAAAGAGCACACCGCCCCGACCAGGGCCTTCCGAGGAGGGCTTGGGGACTTGCTCCCACCCCCAGCGAAGTCCCTGCAGCAAGCCAGGACCCACAGACACGTGTGGGGAGGCGTGTGCTGTAAGATGACACAGGAAGAGCTGGAGGAAACACGTGGCCCCAGAGTTGTCCTACCGCCAACCCAGACCAGAACTGCCATCGTTTCCTCGTGAAGCGTCAGGCTCCTCTCACAGATCTCCAGGCGCCCTCTCCGGCGCCCCGCTCGCCACCCTGGCCACCCCCACTTGTTAGCGGCGAGGCCGAGGCTCTGACTACAGAACCTCATCTCCAGTCACGTCGCACAGATTCAGGAAACAGGTCCCAGGGAGCAAAGGAGGAAAACTGCAGGAAACGCGCACACATTCCCCACAAAACACCCACCCGGAGGACAAAGTCGGTAATCCCACCAATGATGTTCCCAACCCGCGGTGGCCAGCACCGACAAATACCCGCAGACCTCAATCCATTTTTATTGTATTCAGGCTGCAGTGTTGTATTTCCTGCCTCCCCTTAGCACCACACATACAGTGTACTTGAAAACAAAAATCTATAATATTGATCCCGCAATGTCACCACAATTATTCTTTTGAAACAGCCATTGAAAACAAATTACATCTGCACTGCCTTTTCATCCGCCCGCTGCGAGTGAGCAATGCTCACTGCGGCCTCCAGCACTGTGGCGTTAGCACTGTGTCACCGCCAGGACAGCCCAGGGAGGGCGGTGGGGGAGGGGCGGCGAGGATGAAAACCGAATCAAAGGGCCATCGTGGGAGGGCACGGGGTCTGCCTGGCCAGGCATCGGGGAGGGGGCCGGACCCACTGCAGCTGAAGCTCGGCGAGTCTGAGACATTCTAGGTCTGCCTACGGGGGCTGCTGTCGGGGCACGGGGGCTCCTCCCAGCTCAGTAAACCAAAGGCAGTTGTTGGGGCTGATTAAATCAACAAAGATTTAGCCAAGGCCTCATTTTCGGATACTCAGTTTAAAATCGAATGACAGTGAGTATTAATTGAAGCAACTTGGTCTTCCCTGATAGCATGTGAGTCTCCTGACAAATTAAGCCCCTTTAATAGAGCAGTGACAGTGGAAACAGGAGAGATGCCCTAGGTCCCCGCTGTCCACACCCCCAATGCCACCCAACAGAAAGAGGACCCTCCCCAAGAAGGCCAGGTCGTCCTCTTTCCCAGCGAGCTGAATTCTCAGAGCCCCCAGAGGTACCAGAGACCCACCAGTCGCCTGCCATCCCACCGCAGAGCTGTGGCCTGGCACGAACGTGACATCCCAGCTCCCAGCAAGATCCCTGATCCCATCTGCAACGCACCAGCCAGGTGCCCTGGGAACGTCTGCGGTTGGGGGGCCTGTTTGTTTTAGATTGTCATACTTAGAAAAATTCTCTCTGCGCAGTAATTAAATTCCATGCCGCCGAGTGGTGGGCAGAGGGAAATTCTTTTGTTAAGGTTTGACCACACAAGTCACAGTGGTGGCTCTAGCAGCCGGGAAGTGATAACTTTGGAGCATTAAAAAAGCCAATAGCCTTGTTGACATGGACATGGGACCCTAACCCCTGAAGCCTCCTGGTATGATGCATCGATTTTCCCGTCCGTGTACAGCTCTAAAACCATCCATCCTGTATGGTCAGGACTCAAAGGGCCAGGGAGAGGGGAAAAATCTGTTCTTGCCGCTGTACCTCCAGGCAAAGTTGAGAAATAAATTCTACATTTTGAAAGATGATTTGTTCAAGCCATGTTTAAGAGAATATGATTGCATTAAAAAGGGGAAAAAAATATTTTGTTGCCCTGACCCCCCATAACCCCTAGCCACTGACCCTTATGCAAAAGCTGGACGCCGTAGACGTGGGTCGGAAGAGTGTGGGGAGGCTAGGTGGTGGTGGGGGCACGGGTGAAAAGGGCCTCAGAGACTGGGGGAGCTTGTTTATTATTCTCCAAATAATATCGTCGAGCTACCGGATAATTTCTCAAACAATCCCAGCATGTCCACCTGCCATTGCTCAGGTCCTCTGCTGCTGCTATTTTGCAAGAGCTCCTGCTCCTTCTTGTGTGAGGGCTCCTTGAGAAACTGCTGCGCTCCCTGTTTGTTTTCTCAGCCTCTCTTCTTCACAGCTAAAACAGGACAGGCTGACTCACTCTTCAGGGTCTGCCTGGGAAGCATCCGGACCTGCGGTCCCTATGTGCGATGGCAGCCAGGCAGGACAGGGTCCCCCCACCCTCAGAGAGCATCTCTTCCCCTTCTCCCGTGCACCCCGGGGTCTTCATTCGAAATGCCTCTGTGTAACCAAAACCCCTCCCCGTGCTTGGCTGTGACAGGGAAGGACGCTGGGTGAAGGAGAAAGAGCCCAGGCTTTGGGGGAATTTGCTGAGACGCCACAGGGGACTCCGTGTGCAGCCAGTTTCACATGTTCAGTACTTTTTGAGTGTTTAGCTATTTTAGTTCCAAATAAAGCAAGCTGCCGAGCCGGTCAGGAGACAGAGCTCATAGAAGTGGAAGACGAGTGTTTGAGCTGCAAATTTGCAGCACCGTTCTGCAAAGCATTACATACATCATTTCCTGGTGCAGAGGAATATTGAGCTATTTCAGTGAAGCCCAAAAGGAAAGACCAAAATCATGCAATTTTCCTGACCTAGACAGAACTACAGACTGAATGCAGAAATAGAAAATGCTAAAACGAATGTTCTTACAAGATTTGTCTATATAAACATAGCGTCCACACATCCCGTGTGTATACAATGTGAACTCGGTATCAGCATGCATGCACACTAGTTAAAGTCATAAACCCAGTCACACAAAACATTCCTACCAGATGATTCCGTCTTGCTAGACCTATAGGAGTACTCTTAAATTAGGTTGGTGTGAATGTGCTTGTATATTTATTATTAAAATACTTACTGTTCTGCCTTTTGAAGTAGATGGACAAATGATTTAGGAGTGGAAATAGACTAGAAACAAAATTAATGCAAATAATGCGTTGATTTTTTTTTAGCTTGATTAGCCAAGCCAATGGAAGATTCTAGAAAACGTATACAATTATTTTAACTGTCACAGGCTGGCAATTGTAATTGACATGATTTGTACGAGATGCAGTGTAATAACTGAATATATTAAAAAAAAATCTCATGCCTTGATTACCAGGAGAACATTACCAGTGCCACAATATTATTAACAACACAATTATCGTGGCATCCCCAGGATACGCTCTTAGCACTTCAATGCATTAGTGAACCTTTGCTAACGAAGAAAAAATTAAAGTACAGCAAATTTCAAAGCACCAGTTGTACCCAATATCATTAAAAATTTATAAAACTTCCCCTGAACATGACAAGTGTTTGGTTTAAATGAAGATCAGCCACAAGGAGAAAGCAGAAACCTTGTTCCTCTTTGTCTCCTTCCTACCCTCCCTCTCTCTTCCCCCCAGACCTCCCCCAACCGGCACCACCTCGATCCAGCTGAAATATGTAACCATTACAGACTGACAGCTTGACACACAATGACCCGTCAGAACATTCATCTCGCAATGTTTTATTTTAGTGAGGAGCCAAACTGCAGAAAAAATAAGCAAGTTGTTTCAAGGCTTGGAAGGAGATCAAACATTTCTGGCATCCCCACTTACCAGACCTTTGATTTACAATGGACTTGTCAGAGCCCGATTAGACAGTGTGTGCTTAAAAACCTACAGAGGCTCCTCGGTGCCCCAGCCCACCACCATTCCCCCACGGACGGCGTCCCTTTGTTCCCTGGAACCAGCAAGCTGGGCTTCACGCAGAACTTTGCACCCGTGCAGGAGGACCAGAGAGACGTAAAAGCCAATCTAGCTACGATTAAGTCCCTTTGCCAAGGTGAAAAGAGAGGGGAGGAGGGGGAGAGAGAGAGAGAGGAGGGAAGGTGAAGGAAGGAGGGTACGTATGCAAGCTGAGTTCCTTCTGTCAATCTCTTTATCTCCTTCCAAGTCAAAAGTTACAATCTTCCCCAGAAAACAACATGCCCTGCCTCTGCTACCACCGGTGAGCTTTCTCAACCTTATTCAAATGAAAACATTTAGCTTAAAAAAAAAAAAATGAATTGAACCAAAGTGCAGGTGTTTAAAATATGTTCGCGGTATTACGATTTTTGCTAGTAATTACAACTATGAAAATGGCTGGAAATATATTGTTTCAATTTGTATGGAGAACAATCGGAGAGGAGAGAGAGAGAGAGAGAGAGAGAGAGAGAACGAGCATGATCTGTGCCTGGCACCGGAATGTGTAATTCCTTAACCCTATATGGTGGCTCGGGGCTCACTGGAGCCGATTATGAATACATGTGTTTGGAGAGTGTGGGTAGTAAATTTGGGTTTTGTGCGTCCCTAACAATGCGATCTGACGTGTGTGATTTATGGAATATTAAGTTAATACAGTATTATGAAATTAGCTTAATGTACTAAAGCTGTAATTTTAAAGTGAGAAACAATGCGACCAGACGTAAACAATATCAACGTTAGCATTTTGTGAAAGCTGAAACCAATTCACTCAAAATGTGTCTGCCGAAGTCTCAGGAAAGTTTCAGACCCCGGAACAATACTCCCGGCTCCGTGGGCCAAGCGGCCCACTCTCCACCCAAGGCCCAGTGTGCCAGCTGCGGGTGCCACCCAGGGAACCCACACCACCCCCAGCCCTCGGGGAAGTCACCGGAAATGATCCCGGGCAATTCAGACTAGAGGACCCGGGTGACAGCTCTGCTGGCTGAGGTCAAAGTGCCTCCCGCCCTTGCATGTTTCGCCCCACGATAGCCTTTAAGGGGACCTGAACTCTGGGGGGAGGTATCCGGGGTGCCAGATGTAATCCTGGACACTTGGGGTTCAGAGCCTGGAACAAAGGGGACTCTGAAGCCAAGCGAATCGCGCTGATTCCCAAGAGCAAACCTAGCAGTGGGGTCCTAGGGCTCTCAGCGTGGAAGCTGCCCACCAAAGCAGCAGAGGCTGGTGACATGAAAGGGAACCAGCACGCTTAGGTGACCTAGGGACAGGCCACCCTGAAGCCCAGTGTGCCCTCCTGTGGGTCAAGCCCAAGACACAGCGGTAATGAGCATGAGAGCGGCAGGCTCCCCGTGGGGCTCCAGTCAATGACTAACCCTGACTCTGTCCCCCACCATGCGCACGTCTCACCTCCCCAGGGCTGAGGACTCACTGGGACTGAGGAAGGGTCACTCCAAACCAGATGTCTGAAATGCCACATTCTGAGATGGAGCTTGAACAGGCCAAAGAACTCATTAGAAAATATTGCCATGTCTTTCTTTGCTTTCAATTGACATTGCTAGAAATGTCCTAAGTGTTTAGCATCCTAAATGTGTGGATACGTCTGGAACCTGAATGTGGCCCTTTGGTGCCATTTTCTGCCCTGGCCCAAGCATGCCACCCCTCAGGGAGCGTCAGGGTTGTCACCCGAACACCAATCTCCGCGGGAACTCGAGGAAACAGAATGAAAGAACTGTGCCTGGGTTCCTTGGCCATAAAGGGCCCGGGCACCAAAGTTTACCCAGATTCTCAAGAGTGAGGATTAAATATTGACCTCCAGGGGCAGAGGCACAACCATACGTCTTGGTTCCTGCCATATTGCTGAATATTAAATTTATGTGACGAATGACAGGATTCCTGTCTGGGACCATACCCTATCTCCTATCACGTTCCCTGCGGGCCTCCTTGGTGGAGGTCAGCCCCCAAATCCCACGCTGTCGTGAGCTCCACTGCAGAGAAGGCCCAGTGTACGTACGTGCTTATAAACACTGATGTGGGCGTAAACGTCTATGTGTTAGATTTTTGTGGCACTTTCCTCTTTAAGATCCCCTATATGTGGCTTAATGTGGTAATCAGGATTATTTCATTTATCCAACATGTCACGGTGTCTTCTTATGCCCACAGTAAAAAATAAAAGCATTCTACTTAAAATAAATGAAAAGTACGTGTCCAAGTTAGAGATGAAACAGTTGCCAGAGTCCACACTGGAGAAAACCAATTCGCAAATCCTGGGGCGAGGTTTTGTGCCTCCCCTGCCTTGCAGAGGTGCCGGCGGATTCCCGTTGGTCTGCTGGCTTTTGTTTTTAAGATGCCGTGCATTTGTTACAGCAGCTAGAGGACTGAGAGCTGAAAGCCAATACTAATGTTTTAATCCTATCAAGTGTGTTTCAATTCCTATTTTGCATTTCGCATTAGGCACCCAGACTCGGTCAATACTGCTCTGCGCCGCTGCCTGCAGCCGGGCACGGGAGCTTCACCTGAGCTAACAAACGATTACGCCTCACGACGTGAGGATAGACGGGGCCGGAGTCAGAAACTCACTCGCTGCTCTTCCCGCCGCAAAGAGCGAGTGCCTGGTCGAGCCCCAGGATGTTTATGCAAGGAGACCACCGTGCCTGTGGCTCCTTCATGTGAGTTCCTTTTGAGGAAGCCACCTTTTTTTCCCCCAAAATTATTAATCTCCAGAAATAATATGATCCTCCACAGGAGAGCGAGACATGCTCGCCCGGTGTCGAAGCCAAGCAAACCGAGACACGGATGTTTGGTGGCCTCCCGTCTCCAAGTGTGCTCACGCCACTCCATGGGGTTAGTTGTCCCTGTCGCTCTCAGCAGGGGAACGACAACGTAGGCAGCTTTCTTGACTCCGAAAGATAGAGATGTCATGAATAAAAAAAATTAAGTAAAAAAGTAATATGTCTGCCTCAAGTTCAAATAGTTATTTTTGGTTTCCTCCTCAAACCAGGAAGTGTCCATTATCTGAGCCTCTATTTTTTTCTGCATTATAAATCCAAATGTTTTAACCAGAAAAAGAGAGGAGTGGGAGCAAACCTTGGCACAAAGGGTCATAGTTAAAGGTTTCCTAAATTCAAAGTCATGTAACTTTAAAAAAATGACGCAACACAATAAAAACTACACACAATACACAAAAAGTGTGTGTGTGTGTGTATGTATGTGTGTGTGTGTGTGTGTGTGTTCATGCACGGAGACATGTGCAAAACAAACGGGCTTCCTGAATTCCTTTTATTCTAATAAAACTTTCAAAATAAAATCACAACACATGCCTTAATCTCTAAATAGCAGTTTTTTCATAAAGTTTTTCAGAACCAGGCCTCGTCTTCCTCCTTTGGTGACACAGCATCAGGACAGCCCTTTGCTGATTTTTCTGGAGGAGTTGGTAATTCAACTCCGGAGCTGACGGTTCCACAGAAGTAGAAGCTTTCTTAAAATCCGTCCCTCAGTGGCAGTGACAAGAGTACACTGGTTTACCTGTTCTGAGCCCAGCGTGGCAACATGTGCGGCTCAGAGGGGAACAGCGACGGAAAGGGAAATGCCCTAAGACGGGTTAAATGTCCCCAGACCCACACTCTCAGGCCTGTCTCCCCAGCGTCACCCCGCTTAGCGAATTATGTATAAACAAATTACCGTCCCGAGCCGGTTCCCCTGAATCACTCCTTGGTTTCTGAGTGGTTTTCCATCAGGACGAACCTTTTCCTCTCCCTTATGCACCAGCAAACATACTGATACAATTTAAAGGTCATGTTCTTTTCAAACTGACAGAGCCCTCCAAAGTTTTGACGAGGGGCCCTCCGAACCTCACGCCCTACAGGCGGAAAGGAATTAAGTAAAGCATCACCCGGTGGAAGCTCGATCATGTGAACTGATTAGAAAACGCATCCGTGGAGAGGGGGCTCCGCAAGGTGACGGCAGCTCATCCCGAAAGGGGATGTCACACGGTGAAGCAGAGAGCCCCCGCCACCAGGGCCGGGGGACCCCGTGAGGGTCAATGAAAATATAATTACCTTCCCAGCAGAAGCCTCTTCTTTTCCAAACCCCCTGTGAGTGCCACTTCATCACCTCACCTTCTCATTCCCAGAGAGCCCAGCTCTGCCCCGAGCCCCAAGACTGAATTAGCAGCGTCACTTCCTGAGCTCAGAAGGACGTTTACTTGATGACTAAAGCATCACCGAGAGTACGGCTTCTGCATAAATGTGCACTGTGGGTAGACACTGATGTGTTTATTTACAGGTGTGTTTGTATTATCAGGGCGATGGGCAGTTCCATGATTTTTTTTTTCTCTTTTTCTGCCTCTGGGACAAAAGGGAGTGACTGAAATGGCACCATGTTGTTGATGGCGTGAGCAGGTAGATGCCTGTCCTCTGGGATTCCGATCATGGCTTTGGACAGCGTTCTCGTATTATTATTATTATTTGACAGTTTTGCTTTGATTACTTCATTCAACTAAAAACTGCTAAGGGTCACTTGAGATGTGACACTGCTTGAGGGTCTGAGAGGTGCCTCTGTCTTAAATGGTGCACAGTGATGACGTCACGTGGCACAGAGAAGGGACCACTGAGGGAGACCCCAGTCGGGACGCGTTGGCTTGGCGCTCCCAGCCCAGATGCCGACTTCCATCCACGGCCTTTCTCCTCGGTCTCTCCTTCCTGCCCGGCCCCTCCTGGTTCATCTGAGTGTCCCCCTCTTCAAGAGAGACTCTCTTTGACTCCGGCTTTATCTTTAGGAAAAAACCGTCCTGCCTCCAAACATTTATGCACCAAGAAATGAAATAATTTAGCCCAGGGGGAAAAAAATGCTTTGTTTTGTTGTGATTTCACATACACCCTCAAAGTCAGCCCAGAGCTTGCGGAGCTTGTTAAATTTTTACTGGGACGACTTTCCTTTGAAGCTTCCCTCCTGGTTTAAATCTCTACGTGGATAGAGTCCGCAGCCTCGGTTGCCCCCGTCATGGGAGGCTGGGGCTCAGATCTGGGAACTCAGTCGTCAGATAGGTTTTCCTCGTCGTTTTTCTTCTGTTGACTTCGTCTCACCCTGATCACATCAGCTGTCTTTCCAAAGGGAAGTGCCCCCGTCCCTCCCTCTGCGGCAGACACAGCTGCTGCCACCCTCGGCCACTCCCTCCAGCCGCGCCCACCTCCGTCCCCAGACCTGCTCCGCACAGCAGCTCCACCACTGCTTCCCCCGAGTCCCCTGCCCACCAGTGCCCCCCGGCGATCCTGCTTCTCAGGTCTGCGTATACTCCGAGGACACGTCCAACCTGCGGACACAGAGGGGACTTCCTAGAACCGGTGGTCGCTAAATTCACAATCTGGACTACGGCATGCACGGCAGCGCGGCCATTACGGGAAGCTTGTTCTGAAACCATAAGACACGGATGTTTTCGTGGACACTATACTTCACGTTCTTAAAACTTGACTGTCAGAACACTTCCTGTCACACCTGTGCATGGCCTCATTGTGGGACGGGGTTGGGGAGGTCAGGAGAGGTGATCAATTAAACGTGAATCAAATAGTCAGTCGACATCCACTGGGCACGTTCTATTGCCAAACGTCCCAGCCATCAGCTGAAAATGCTGAAATAAGATACTGCCCTGCTCTCAAGGAGTTCTTGGTGTGACCAAGAGGTAGTCACCTGAATAAACCATCACCTGCATGGCCGTCCTGGATGTACTGCAGGTGAACAGAAACTGACAAGGACTACGCAAGGCTCTCGAGCAAAAGCGGCAATGATTTGGGCCCCCGTACTTTAATTTGGTCTTTTTCCTAAACGGTTGCCATGCCGGTCACTGAGTGGGTAGAACGTTGTGAAAAATACCAGGACTGACACAATCAAGACCAGACCCTCGTGTGTTTTCCTCCTAGAAAGAGGAGCTTCACCTTAAAGCAGGACTGAAGGTGTTTCACACAAGCGGGCTCTTTGCAAACTTGCTAAATCGGTCTTCCTCCATTTCTGGAGGAAAAACAAAACCTGCACGGCTGCTCACAAATGCCAGAAAGGGGACGGATCCAAGACCTTGAAATAGCTGAGGCTCTTTCCCTCATTTGAAACTTCTGTTCCTGGAAAAACTTTAGGGATGTTTTATAAGTGCTTTAAATTCATGGTTCAAAGGCAGAGCTCCTCCCTGCCCTGGGGAGTCGGCACTTGTGCTCTCTCTGTGGGGTCAGGCTTGACCTTTGACCTGTAGGTAAAGAAGGGCTGGTTGCGACCCCTGAGTCCCACACCCAGGAAGGGCTCTCTGACAATCTGGGGTGAGGGGCAGGGCTCAGCTTGCCCCAAAGGGACCTCACAGAAGACAAACGCGGGCTGCAGAGTTTCTCTGTTTCAAACCTTTTACTCCTCGTTTATTTACTTATTGTCAGCAACTGCCTTTTAAAATACTTTGCGTGGAACTTTTATTTGGCTGTTTTCATGACAGGCAAACCCACTGTGCTACAGCTGAGCCCGAACCGAGCATCTGAGGAGAAACGTTCTCAAAGAGACGTCTACAAAGAGACGAAACGAACACCAGACCGTTTTGATACAGCTGTGTGGCTGACAGCAGAGGCGACCCCACCCCTTGAACGTCTGATGTGTCCAAGACCTGTTAAAGCCAAGAGGAAGAAACTCGCAGGTGTGGACCTGGCCTTCAAAGCGGCTTCCTTGCATGGGGCTGCGCCAGGGATGCATCTGCACCTTGGAAGACTCTCGGCTCTGGGTCTGACGCCTGGCATGTTTCCCGTGACCAAGCCAAGTACTGCGGGGTGTTGTCTCACCTGCATGCAGGTGCTCTGCCACCCAGATGCCGCCCCAGGAGCTGGAGCCCGCTCCCCGACCGCCCACATCTGCAGCTCAGGGCCATCAGACACCCGGTGTTCGGGAGCGTCGGGTAAAACCTGCCTACTTCTTTGAGGATATAGCATCATTGAGCTGGCCGATGTTTTCCTCTCCCATACAAAAGCAATAAAAGCCGCAGGCCTGGCCGTGTATCCTGTCTGTGCTGCTAACAAGACACATTCCTTTTTGTTCATGGCAAGTAGTGTAACTTTCTGTCTTATGTCACAATTTCTGACAAGCGCTTGAGCACAAAAACAGTATCTTGGCACCAAGAAAATGACCATCACTTAGAAAGATGAAACTCCAAGGACACCCAGAGGGTAAGATTTCATGGGAGATGGGCAACAGAAAGGCCAGCCCCTCCCGCGTCCCCAGGACCGTCCCTGCAAATCACGTCAGAATCATTCTGCTCTTACCAAACTTCAAGGCGGTCGCTGCGAAACTTCCCTGATTCGAACCTACCGCTCAGCCCAGAGGTGGTGTTCGGCCCTTCTGCACACCTCAGGTACCGAGGCCACGGTCAGCTTGCTGGAAAAGCCCGACACAGTACAACCTTGTTCCTTTTCCCACCCTGTGTGATTATTTTAACTCCCTGTGTCTCTTCCGTACCCCTAAGAAGACTAAATTCTCAGTCCAGCGTATCTCTTCTCTCCGTGTGCAGCCTTCTGCCTCTGGGGTACCTTGCAGAGAGAGTATTGTGATGGGAAAAACACGACAGCTTTGAATTTCATGACGTTACCAACTTCCCTCTTAAAAACATAGCACAGGTTAGTTTAATAAAACGTGGCATCTATACACATAAATATCTTGCCGAGGCACAATAAGAAAAGTCACATTAACTGAAAACTAAGCCTTATTTATGAATGAGGGTCCTTACATGTTAGAGGGTACTGGTGACGTACCAGCCTAAAATCTATGACTATTTTATCATAGT
>RJWJ010010626.1:0-46513 GCA_004363605.1 Indri indri | reverse complement strand
TGGCGTCAACTTAGCTCACAGCAACCTCAAACTCCTGGGCTCGAGCAATCCTACTATCTCAGCCTCCCGAGTAGCTGGGACTACAGGCATGTGCCACCATGCCCGGCTAGTTTTTTTCTATATATATTTTTAGCTGTCCAATTAATTTTTTTCTATTTTTGGTAGAGACGGGGTCTCGTTCTTGCTCAGGCTGGTCTCGAACTCTTGAGCTCAGAACGATCCGCCCGCCTCGGCCTCCCAGAGTGCTAGGATTACAGGCATGAGCCACCGCGCCCGGCCTCCCTGAGCTTCTTTAGGACAGGTATTTTGAATTCTTTGTCTGAAAGGTCACATATCTCCATCACTCTGGGATTGGTCGCTGGTACTTTGTTTAGTTTGTTTGGCGGGGTCATGTTTTCTTGGATGTTCTTGATGCCTGTGGATGTTCGTCGACGTCTGGACATTGAAGAGTTGGGCATTTATTTTAAGCTTTGCAGTCTGGGCTTGTTTGAACCCGTCCTTCTCGAGAAGTCTTTCCAGATATTCAAAGGGAATTGAGTATTGTGATCTACGTCTTTGGTCACCGCAGTTGTATCAGCACTGGGGACACCCCAAGCCCAGTAATGCCGTGACTCTTGCAGACTCCTGGTGGTACCCGTTGGTGGACTTGGGTGAGATATGGGAGAATTCCCTGGATTACCAGGCAGTCTCTCCCTCCCTTCCCTCACTCTCTGCGCTGGGCTGCTGGAGTAGGGGGAGGAGTGATGTGGTTACCCCCTCGTGGCCACTGCAGCTAGAACTGCATCAGGGCACACCTGAAGCTAGCCCAGTATCACTCGAAGCCCACAGCGACTGTTGCCTGGCTACCTCTGATGTTCATTCAAAGCCCAAGAGCTCTGTAGTCAGCAGGCGGCGCATCCTACCAGGACTGGGTTCTTCTCTTCATGGCAGCGGGTTTCCTTCTGGCCCAGGGTGGGTCTGGAAATGCCACCTAGGAACTAAGGCCTGGAATCAGGGGCTTCAGGAGTCTGCTTGGTACTTTAGTTTACCGTGGGTGAGCCGGTACCCAAGTTGCAAAACACAGTCCTCTGCGCTCTTCCCTTTCCTCTCCCCAAGTGGAAGAAGTCTATCCCTGAGCTGCGCTGCCTGGAGTTGGGGGAGAGGTGACACAGGCACTGGCTTGGCCACCACTGCTGGTGTCTCACTGGGTCACATGCACCCCAAGTCCACTGGCTCTAGGCAAGCACAGCTGCAGGAATTGCCAAAGGACTGCAGCCTTTGTGGCCTGACTGCCTTACAAATTTATTCCAGGCCCCAGGCCGCTTTTAGTCAGCTGGCAGTGGGGCTAGCCAGAACTCAGGGTTTCAGGGTGGAGGATTTCCCTCTGGCCGGGCTGGTCTAAATACTCCTTCCGTGGGTGCTGGCAGTATTCTGCCCTGTGCTGTGTTCCCCTGTGACGGGGCGGCCCTGAGTTCCAATGCAAAGTCCCACAATCACTTTGCTCTCCCTCCCCCGGGCACACAGATTCATATTCTGTCTCTACTCGGTGTGCTGGCCTGACACTGCTGGGGGGTGGGGGAGGGGTGCCATAGGCAAGGCAAGACTGTCTCTTCTGCCCTCTTCAGTGCCTCTTTCCTTGATATAATGTCAAAATCAGGTACTGTGATCGCTCACCTGATTTTTGGTTCTTCCGAAGGTGCTTCCTTGGGTGGACAGTTGTTGAATTTGTTGTTCGTGCATAGGGACAATTGCTGGAGGTTTCTATTCGGCCACCTTGCTCCGCAAGCCACCCCCCAGGACTACACTTTCTGAGATGTGTGTCTAGCTGTCCATCTCACTCTAACTTAAGGGTTCACAGAGCGGCGGTCATAGTAGCGGTGGTGAATAGTTACTTGGAGGGTCTGACTTCTACCGCTTTTCAAATTTATGGGGTGAGGTTTTCCTACCTTGTTTCGTTGTGGCTTTGTGTGCTTTTTGCTGGCCTTTACCACTTTTATCAGGCATTAGAGGGGGGAAATTCTGAGGTTTGACTTTATGCCATCATGTTTTTCCCTAGCAGCTGACAGAATAATTTTACACTTCTAGTCCAGATATCTCTTTTGTTCTCTAGGTTCACATGACCAACAGGGTTGTTAACATCTCTTCTTGTATGTTGTGGCAATCACTGTCCTCGGCCTACCCCGCAAACATTTCCTGCTCCACCTTTCCTATTCAGATATTTCACAGGCATCCCTTGACTTCATGGAGGAAATCAGAACTGATCTAAATAATTGGTAGTGTTCTCCATCCTGTTTAGTTGTTGATGGGCCTGAAGGTGGATGTGCAAGGGAGGCTAATGTGATAAAGAGGCATTCTAGTAGGGAGAAGCCTCCCCCCACCTCTGAATGTGACAGTTAATTTTATGTGTCGATGTGACTGGGCTATGGGTTGCTGAGATATCTGATTAAACATTGTCTCTCGGTGTGTCTGTGAGGGTGTTTCCAGAGGACATTAGCATTAGGGTCGGTGGACCGAGTAAAGCAGAGGGCCCTCCCCAGTGTGGCAAGGCATAATCCAGTCCACTGAAGGAGGGCCTGAATAGAATAAAAATCCTAACCCCAGTGGTATTGGCCTCTCCATCCCTGTCTGAGGGGATTGAGTCTGCATTGCCTGAGGAGACTGTGATGCCTCCCCCTGAGACAGGTGGCATGCAAGATAATGCTGACTCTTCTCAGGACCCATCCCATCCCTCCTCTTTGCTTATACCACCATAACTAGACTCAAGTCCCAGCAGGACCTAAAGGTGAGGTGTAAAGTGTGAAGCATGGGAAGGTGTGCTGCCCTCCAAAAGAATTATCCGAGTTTTCTAATTTATACAAACAGAAATCCAGGGAACATGTGTGGGAATGGATACTAAGCATGTGGGGAAATGGTGGAAGGAACATAAAGTTGGATCAGGCTGAATTTATTGACAGGGGATCAGTAAGTAGAGATTCTCCATTTAATGGTGCATCTTGGGGACTTATAAAGGGCTCTAACAGCTTGTCTGGTTGGTTGGCTCAAACATGGACAGAAGGATGACCCACAGCAAGGGAACTGGAAATGCCTGACCCACCTTGATTTAATGTAGAGGGAAGGATTCAAAGGCTTAGGGAGATTAGAATGGTAGAGTGGATTTGTCATTTAAGACCTACTCACCCACACTGGGAGGGTCCAGAAGACATACATTTCACCAGTACTGTGAGAAATAAATTTGTGAGGGGAGCCCCAGCATCCTCGAAGAGCTCTGTGATTACTTTTCTCTGTAGGCTAGACCTTACAGGGAGAGCCACACCCATTCAATTGGAAAGCCTGAATGCAGTGGGAGTGACTGGATCTTGAGGTGGCAGGGGCCACGTGGTGGCACTCAGCCACCAAAGGCAAGGTGGACGTGGTTACCATAATGGACAACAGAGTCAAAGCAGCAATCAAAATGGTCTGATTCTCACAGACCTATGGCATTGGCTAGTCCATCATGGCGTTCCTAGAAGTGAAATAGATAGGAAGCCTACTTAGTTCTTACTTAATCTGTATAATCAGGTCTACTTGGTTCTGCTATTGCTAGAGGCTTACAGGGTCTTCCCTGACTGTAGCGAAGGTGCCCCATCGCGGGTGGGAGAAAAAAGCCGCTTTGGCTGTGTGTTGTCCACGCAGCCGGCAGGAAGCAAACGCATTCTCGAAAGCTGAAGCCTCCAGCGACCTCTCTTACCACCGTCATGGCAGTCCCCGGTTGCAACAAGGACAGTGTTAGAGCAGGCTGTGAAAAATGTGGCTACCCTGGTCACCTGACTTTTGAATGCCGCAATTTTCTCCGAGTAGACCCCAAAAGGGACATAGTTTTAGATGTCAGCAGTACAAGCAGTGAAGATAGTGATGAAGAGAATGAAGAACTGAATAAACTGCAGGCATTACAGGAAAAAAGAATAAATGAAGAAGGGGAAAAGAAAAATGGAAAAAACAAAAAGAAAATCAAATTCAAAAAAAAAAGAGGAAACGGTCTTATTCATCCAGTTCCACTGAAGAAGATACTTCAAAACAAAAATACCAGAAGAAAGAAAAGAAAAAAAGAGGAAATCAAACAAGGGGAAACATCACAAAAAGGAAAAAGAGAAGAGGACAAAGGAAAAGCGTTCTTCTGCCCCTAATAGTTCGGAATTCTCCAAAAAGTAACTGAGACTTTGGCCTAAGCCATTAAATTTAAAAATTTGCTTTTAAAAATTATGTGCTCTTCCTTGGAATTTCCTATATATTCTGCTTTGCAACAAATCAAGGCCTTTTCCATTAAAAAAAAAATCTGTATAATCAGAAAATTTCCAGGCCAAGTGACAAAAATCCAGCCCGAACCATGAGAACAGAGGGTCATGGTCCCTCAATCAGTTCCCAGACTTGAGCCAGTTTATAGGCCAAGAACCCCTTCAATGAAGGGGAAGCTGGGTCCTCTTGAGGAAGGATCCCAGTAGGCTACCAAAGATTAATACTGTGATCTTTTTTCCAAGCTTTCCCCCAAAGGCCTACAGCCTTTTACAAGGGGAACTGCACCGGGGAAAAGGAAAAAGTCAGACCTACTGGGGACTATTGAATACGGGCTCTGAACTGACACTAATTCCAGAAGGCCCAAAACATCACCGTGGCCCGCCAGTCAGACTAGGGGCTTATGGAGGTCAAGTGATCAATGGGGTTTCAGCTGAGGTCCGTCTCATGGTGGTCCCAGTGGGTCTGTGAACCCATCCTGTAGCTATTTCCCAAGTTATGGAAGGCATAATTGGAATAGACATCCTCAGCAGCTGTCAGAATCCCCACGTCGGTCCTGCAACCTGTGGAGTGGGGGCTATTGTGGTGGGAAAGGCCATGTGGAAGCCGCTAGAACTGCCTCCACCTAGAAAAATAATAAAGTCTAGCTTTACTTCTTGAACAAAATGACAAAGTTTCAAAAGAAGAAAACTTTTTCCCTCTTTCACCCATCTTCCTGCCTTGGACTTGGATGTGTTGAACAGCATTCGTGATCATGAGGAAAAGGTCAAGAAAATTATGGGGATGTCAGCATTGACATTTTGAATCACTGAACCAACTCCAACAACCACCTTCATCTAGACCTTTTTCATCAACATGTAAGCCCCATAATTTGTTTAAGCCACTCCTATTTGGGTATCCTGTTGGTATCTGCACTGGTACCTGCTGCCAAAAGTGTTACTAACTGAGACGCATTTATTTCATACACCTCAAAATGAACATAAGTGTATGCATGATCTTCTCCACTAAACTTCCTTTTCGTCCAGTTTCTCCCATCCCAGTAAATGGGACACCATCCAGTAGTCACCTGGACAGCTAAAAATAGTCCTTACCACATCTCCTCTGGCCCATCTCCAGTGCAATCTCCAAAAGCAGCCATAGTAATGTTTTAAAGGAAACTTTTCTGATCATGTCTACCCCCTTGCTTAAAATTCTCTAACGTCTTCCCACTTAACTGAAAATTAAGTCCAAACTCCCTACAGGGTCTGTAAGACCTTATGTGACGTGAATCTTACCCACCTCTCTATTATAGCTTCGTGTCAACTTTGGTCCTCCTCCATCTCTAGACTAGCAATACTGACTTTCTTTTGCTTTCTCATCCTCTTACGCTCCTTTAAGATCCCTCTTTTGTCAGCCTAGTATACTTTTCTCCCAATCTTTGCCTCAGTACCTCTTCCTCATCACTCAGGTTGCAGCTTACACATCACTTTCTTAGTAAGTCTTCCATGGACCCCTGCCACTAGGTCAAATCCTTCATTGAATGCTGCTAGAGCACCACGTTCACTTTAAGCACATATAACCTCTAATTACTTACTCCGTTTTTCTGCTGGACAGTAAGCTCCTGCGCACAGGCACTGTGTCTGTTTTCAAACAAAAGTCCTCGTCCTCCCACCATCAAAATTTTAAACATACATTAATTCCGAAGCCAACTTCTTCCTCCAGTTGCGAGGGAGAAAATGTTTCTCCTCTTATCCGCTCACTTGTACTTTGGATTCCATCCCGCCTCACCTTCTCAAGTACTTTGAGACTTTGACTCTGGCCCCACACAGACACTTTTCAGAATCATTAGTCTCTCCCTCACCTCAACATCATTAACACAAACATTTAAGCATTTCCTAGTGCATCTCATGTTAAGAAACAAAAAAGAAGCCTCAGTTGACTCTACCTCTTCCTCCTGCTACTGTAGTATTTTTCTACTCTTCTTCATAGACAATTTCACTCTAAAGAGATGGGCAAAATTTTTGGATTTAGAAAATACTGGGTGTTCATGAGAATATAGAGCAAAGGCACAATCCCCGTAGACAGAAGAATTTAGATAGGTATTAGAAAAACCAAGTCAAATCAAATGTGCCAATAATCTATGATGCAGCAGTTCCACTTCTAGGTGTATATCATAGAACAGCATCTTTCCAATCGCTGCCTACGACACTATAGTGAATGTGTTGTGAAATCAATTCGTGGGTTGTGACTACATTAAACAAGTCAACTAGAAGAAAATGGAATAGAAAATATTAGATTACATTGCATGTCATAAGGGTAAGTATTGTTGTATGAAAATTTTATTTCACTTACTTATGTGTGTGTGCTTACATGTGTGGGTACATGTGTGCATGCATGCTTGTGTCCTCCAGGGCACAATACCAAATGTATTCCTTTCTGGGGTTTCTGTCCGAAAAGCTTGCAAAACGCTCTCTTCTAGAGCGTCTCTTGAATATGTGCCAAAGGAGATCTGTCTATACGAGACTGTTCACTCCAGTGTGGATCAAACACCGGGAAAGAGGCTGAGTGACTTTCACAGAGAGTCCTGTCGAATGCACCTCATTATTAAGAGCCTCCTTCACAGTGGTGGCCCTTTGGTGAGCATTGACATGGGACACAAATATTCTCAAATTCTGGGCCCATTTGAAGAGGTCCATCCCCATACCTCCTCCTCAAACCTTCTCACCAATCTGCCAATCCTATCACTTCTAAGTCCCCGATCATCCAGCCCAATCATTAACCACGGCCCATACATCAGTGTAGATCTTGGCTTCAGGCCGCTGTGCTTCTTGGGAAAATGGACAGTAAGATGTATTTATCAATGTTGGGCTCACTATGATGATTTCCTTTTCCCCACTGGACTTCAGGGACACACTTGTTTGGGACTGTAATAAATCACTGCAGTCCATATCCACAGGGTCCCAGCACACCCTATAGAGCCTTTCTTTAAACCAGGCTACAGAGTTTTTCTCCCCGGTCACCAAGTCGCAAGAAACTCCCAATGAACCCATATGTTGGGTGTGGGTTGAAGAACACGTGGCAGCATAGGGAGGAATAAAAGCCAGATCTTGTATATGCCATTTCTCTTTGGTGATGGACGTCTACTGGTTACACTAGACTTTATCGCTTAGTGGATTAGTCAACACCCAGTTCATGATGGACAGCTCAGGTCACATGATCATCTGATTTCTCTTGGTCAGTCTCTACCAGGGCCAGTAGCAAGCTAGGAGCAGCTTCCCAGAAAAGACAATAGTTACTTGCTGATGAAGGCACGGATTTGCTCCAACCCTAGGGTCCACTGACAGGTTTCTCTCACCAGGGATTACTACAGACTCCATAGGGCATCATGATCTGTTACAGACACTTCGAGCACCATTGGATCCCCTGGGTCATAAGGGCTTGGTGGCAGATGTGCGTGAACTGCAGCCCGGGACAATGGGAGAGCCTTCATTTACTCCGGGCCCTCACTGAATACTGGCCATTTTTCTTGTCACCTACAAAATGGGTTGGAGCAGGACACACAAAGGTGGCAAATTTTATTTTATCTTCAACATCTAAACTGGCCCACCAAGCATTGTGTCTCACTACTGGTAGGGGATGAAAACTGAAGCAACTTGGCCTCCACATTGGAGGGACTATCTTGACATGCCTCAAGTCACTGGACCCCTACCGGCTCCACAGAGGTGGCAGGCTTCTGTAATTTCAAAGGATTTAACTCAAAGCCTCTGGAATCTCATGAGTCTTTCCAAGGTATCTAGGGTACCTGCTACTTCCTCCTCGCTAGGTCCTATCAGCATGATGTCATCAACAGAGTGGACTAGAGTAATTCCCACTGGATGATGGTGTGGGTAAAATCTCCAAAGACTAAACTGGAGCTCAGACTTGGAAATATGATATATCTCTACAGGACACTAAGCGTATAGAATTTTCTACGCTAAAGAAATCAAAGTGCTTTTAGTGTTCTCTGCTTGCTGGAATGTAGAAAAGAGTATTGATTTGCTCCAGTAAGGGGGTCACATCTGGGAAAGCAACTGCTGTGGAGTCACCACCTGGTTGTATTTATGATAATCCACATTCATGTTCCAAGGTCCATTCATCACTTGCACTGGCTAAAATCGGGATGGGAACGAGATATGAATTACTACCTCTGCATCTTTTAGTATTTTGGTGGTGGCACGAAATTTCTGATATTTCCACAGGCGTGTGATATTGCTATCACAATAGGTTTAGTATCTTGGTAGGGAGGAAGGAGGAGAACATCTAGCGGCTTCTTAGCCCTCCTTAGCACAATAGCTCTTACTCCACGGGTTAGCGAGGCAACGTGGAGATTCTTCCGGTTTCTGAATAAGTGCATGCGCGTGTGCACGTGTGTGTGCGTGTGCATGCGTGCGCGTGCGCGTGTGTTTGTAGTCCACAGATACCTTCAGGAACGAGAGAAACAACCATGAGATGAACTTTCTTCAAAATTTCATCCATCATCCGACCCTGATAAGCCTCCCTCTGACTGACGGACCATGGTGGCATTCTGCATTCCAAGGCATTAGAATCGAGTCGATCGCCAATAACCGCTAAAGGTTTGGGTGTTTCCCTTTCTGCAGTGCAAATATACTTAACTAACTGGCCCCAAGTTCCTGGAAGAAATACTAGAATGAAGGTTCACATTATATGTTTATGTTTGTTCCCTGACTTTCTCTTCACTTAAGGGGCTCTGGGTCTATGAACCGACTCAAGTCAGGGACTGAAATTCAGTGGATGGTGGTTCAAATGACTCTTCTGTCAACAGACCTCTGGGGTTTTCGAAATTGTATTTACACCGATAACATATACCAGTTTGCAATGGGTTTTATTTCAGTCAGTTTCTTTGTTTACCATTTGTTCCTGCATCTCAGCTCTTCTGGGCACAATTTTCTTCCTCTTGAGGTACCTGTTTAAAAGTTCTTTTAGCTCGTGTTTGTCTGAAAATTATTTTTATCTCGCTCTTGAATGATAGGGTAGCTGGGTATGTAATTCCAGACTGTTTTCCGCCTTCTTTTATTCCTTGTGAAGTCTTCGGTCAGTTTAATTTCCGTTCCATGGTGGTAATCTGCATTATCTCTCTGCCTGATTTTTCTCTGGTGTTCTGCACTTTTACTATGATGTGCCTAGTAATAGATTTCTTTTTCATTTTTTATCCTGCCCAGGACTTGTGCTTTCTGAATCTGAGTATTCACGTCTTCCAGCAATTCTGAAATATTCTCAGCCATTAAATTTAAAAATAGTCTCTTTAGACTCTTCGTCTCTTTAGACTCTTCTCCCGTAGCATACATTAGACATATGCTGGTCCTTTTTGGTCTCTCCTCCATGTGTCTTAAGCTCTCTTTCATAGTCTCCATCTTTATATCCCTTTGTGCTGTATGCTGGATAATCACATCAGCTCTGTCTTCTGTATCATTATGTCTCTCTTCAGGTTAATGTTCTGTTGAACCTGTATATTAGGTGTTTGTCTTCAATGACTACATTTTTCAATTCTGGAAGCTTTCTTTGATTCTTTTCACGTTCAACTTTGAAAAACACCATCTTGCTCTTTTTCTTATTTTCGCATGTCTTCTTTCGTGTCTCTTGCTTAAACATACTACCTCTTAGTCTCTATATGATAATTCTGTTAACTGAAATTCCTAGGGGTCTAATTATGCTGTTTGTTGTTTCTGCTGACTCTTGCTCATGGGAGATTGTTTCTTCCTGTGTTTTGTGATTTTGGAATTTGAGCCCCTGTTTGGCATGGCCTTGTGGGAGTCCCGTGGAGCATGTCCCTCCAGAGAAATGCTGTGTTTGCTTCTGCCAGGCAGACAGCCCAAGGTCTCACCAGCCTGGGAGCACCTTTAATGTTAATTTATCAGGCTGAAGGGTCCTGGACCAAGAAGATAGTATAAATTCTAACCAAAAATCATATGAGATACAGGTTCATCTTCGTTTCCAACTCCCTACCAACAATGGCTCTAAGGCCTTGTCTCTCATCCTCACATGGTCATTAAAACCCAAATGCCATGTTACCAAGGCCGGTAACCTGCCTCAGAGAAGCCATGGTGTCAGCTTATGTGCTAACAGCATTGTGTTTTGGCTTCCTCTTCATTCTTGGCCCCTGTGCATTTCCTTTAACCTTTTGGTGACTTAGGCTATACATTTAAAAGAATTCCTGTTCCATTTTATCTAACATGTCTAAGAGTTTTGTAGTATGTGGGATAGGAGGAGATGGTAAATCAGGATATCTAGTCTTCTGTGTTTCTAGACACAATCATTCTTTAAATTACTTGAACATGCCATTCTCTCTCTCTCTCTCTCCCTCTCTCTCTCTCTCTCTCTCTCTCTCCCTCCCCCTCTCCCTCTCTCTCTCTCCTGCAGACTTGCTATTTCCTCAGGGAGGAACATACCTTTCCCCTCTCTGCCTGGGTAACTCCTTCTCATGCTTCAGATTTAAGTTCAGCAGTCAGTTCCTCCATAAAAAGTTTTTTGACCATCCCTGCCACGTCTGCCCCTGTATTTCTCCCACTATGGCACTATTACACTGTTTCCTATCAACATGTCTACCTTCCTTTCAGCCTGTATCAGCAGGTATCTTGACTTGTGACTGCTTCCTCTGTGTCTCCGTAGCGCCTAGTGTGTACTTGTTGATCAATAAAATAAATATTTTTGAATTAATGGACTTTCCCTCAGCTACTCCAGCTTTGAGAACTTAGAAATGGGCCCAGAATCAGCACTCCAAGCTATCTGCCTCACTCCGTCTCACCACGTCAACCTTCTTCTCCTTTTAGGGGATGTGACCGTCTCGAAGAATCTCCCAGACCCCGTGGGACCCTGGTGAGTTGTCCATCAATTTCATTCCTCCAGACTGCATGATTAATTGACTACGATGAGTGATCTCTAACATCAGGCCACTCCGACTATCACCCTGACCTCGCTGCCCATTATGGTCACCACACCCATATTCCCCGCGATGGCTAAGTGCCATTGCCTGGCCCCTGCCACTTAGGATACACATCCTCATCAAAATCAGGGGTTCCAATTTGGCGGCAGTGTTCCCCATCAGCATTTCATGGCCTCGGAAACAGCTGATGAAGCATTCGTAAAATATACTGGCATTTTCTTCACCAACATAGTCTCAAAATTGTGGAGAGAGACTCTGCAGTCCCACCCAGGTGACATAGTCAGGGGATAGGGGGGAATACATGATAGTTCCCCTCCAGCTTTCCCCAAAGTTTTTAATTATTTTCTCTACAACATGCCAAGGGATCTCACACAGTTGAAATTCTGTGACGTGCATCCACATTGACAATTCGGCTCAAACTAAAGTCGTGTTCCCCTACCTAGTCACGTACTCTCAAAACCCATTCCTACAAATACTCCTCAGATTGTGTTGGCCTTCTTTTCACGTTTCACTCTGCTTTTGTCCCCGAGTGGTTTAGGGTTCTCCACAAATCCCCCAAGAGATGCCCATTCCACTTACCAAGGTTTCACTATTTCCCAATTAACGCTCGATTTTCACGTAAGACCCCTCGGGAGCCTGTGAATTCAACCGGTATACTTGGTCAAACTGTACAATTAGGTTTTGTACAGTTAGCTCCAGGAACGAAGCAATGCGAGGTCCTTTAGCATAATCACGGAAAGTACTTGCATTTTAATCCATATTTTGTGAGGATGATTGAGGGAGTTCATCACTTTCTTCCTTTAAGTTAATTAATGAGGTCAGATGCAGCCACCATGACCTATGGTACTTGAATTCCTCATACCTTCTTCACATTGTCTGGCAGAAGTTATGTGGTCATTCAAAGCTTGTTTTCAGTGGACACTTTATTCTAGGAGCTCAGAAGCAATAACTTCACTATTTCCCCACTATGCCCCTGTCCAGAAATATGAGTAAGAGCTTCACTGTCCCCTGTCCCATCTCAACCAGATAAGACATTCAGAATTTCCCAGGCAGTCATCACCTCAATCCTACCTCAATCCTACTTCCTTTCCTGTGTCGCCCAGGGTTGTTGAATACAATCAACACAAACTGACTCTGCCAAACTCAAGTGAAAGGGAGTTTATTCAAAGTATTAATATGTGGTAGCAGTCTTGGGGGGCAGTGTTGGTGCGTCTCAAGGAATCAACAAGAGGAGAGTGGACAAGGCTTGGGAATGGGAAGAAATTAAGTGAAACAAGGAGAGAGGGAAGCAGTGACTTTGTAATTTCAGCAAGAGTCCAGTGAACACACTGCTTTTGGTGTTGATGAATCTTCAATCTTTCCTTTTCTCATAACTTCACTTGCTGGTCTATAGACCTGGGATTGAGCATGTGATTTGACCAGCAGGAAGCAGGTGACCACAGTATTACAGTCCCACTTAGGGGTGGTTCTGAAACACACTTGAGAAAAGAATTCCTCTCAAGGGGCAAAACTTTGACTGTTATATCTGATTGTCTATTTTGCCTAGAAGGTGAGATAACCAAAGGTGAGATCTTCATTAAGTAATTAATTAGCCACTGATGGTTTGGTCAGTTTGTCAAGGACATGGAAGGAAAAAAAGTTAAGACAAGGAGGTCTGGGCAAAAGGTATGCGAAAGTGTTGTTGAACCCCCAATTTCAGGCTCGTGTACCAACATGCAGCTGAAGCCAAACACTGTGACACCAGTGCTTGGTGACAGAGAAAGGTTTATTTGATTTGGCTGAAGTGAAAAGACGGGAGAGCAAGATCTCTCAGATCGATCCATCTTAACAAAGAGATGAAGTAGGGAGTCATTGTGTGGCTAGGGAGTAAGGGAGGAGGAGTTTCAGGGAACTTAGGGGAGAAGTCTGTGTTGCTTCAGTCTCAGATAACATCTTGAGCAACCACACTTCTGTGTGCCAGCAGCTGGTCACAACTTTCTTTAAGGGCATTCACTCCTTATGTAAAACAAACTCATAAAATTTTCTTGTGACCTTGGAGTTGTCTCCTCCTGCTTGACAAAGAAACCGTACACTAGCATTTAATAATCACTGGGAGAACAAGGGGTGTTGGGCAAGGAAGCGAGCAGCTTTCATGTGCAAGCAAACAAGGGCCTAGTCAGAATTTACATCATGTCAGTCACTGAAAATGCTGGGATACTAAAATCTCAAGGGGTCCCGCTACAAAAGTGTATGTGGAAAATGTCACAGAGTACCTACATACTTCAACTTCTGTCACAGCACATTGTATACATGTGACTGAGTTCTGGCACATGAGCTCAAGAAGGATGTATCGCTTCTAGGAAGGGATTTCAAAGGGAGGGACCACACAGTTCTACCCTTCCTCATTCCTGCTAGTTGAATGTTGGTGAGATGGTGAACTCCGGGTGCCATCTTGAGCATGAGGAGGAGAGCCACACTGTGGGGATGACAGAGCCAAGAGCCAGAGGGAAGCTGGTCCCCAATGAGTTCACAGAGCCTCAACACCATCCTGGACTGGTTACCTCCAGATTTCTTTTACATGAGATACAAGTCAGCTTCTGTTTTCTAAAATGTGCGTGTGTGCATGTGTGTGTGTGCGTGTGTGTGTGTGTGTGTGTGTGTGTGTGTGTTTTATGCACCTGAACCTGATCCTAATTGATATACCAGATAAAAAACCCTGACCAGCTGATATGCTGGTGGGAGGAAAGGTAAATGTAGAATGGACGATGGAAGGGAGAATCCATAAATTCTAGCTACATTCTGCCAGCTGCTTGCCAACACAATGACTTAGCCTACATATGTATTTTCATGTTTTCTGCTGAAGAGTCTCACTTTGAATAATTATTCACTATTTCCCTTTTCAAAAGAAGACAGAATAATGGCCAAAAAACATACGAAAAAATGCTCAACATCTCTAATCATCAGGGAAATGCAAATCAAAACCACAATGAGATATCACTTATCTCCAGTTAGAATGGCCTTTATCAAAAAGTCCCCAAACGATAAATGTTGGCATGGATGCGGAGAGACAGGAACACTCATACACTGCTGGTGGGACTGCAAACTAGTGCAACCTCTGTGGAAAGCAATATGGAGATACCTTAAAGAGATACAAGTAGAATTACCCTTTGATCAGGAATCCCATTACTGAGCATCTACCCAAAAGAACAAAAGACACTCTATGAAAAAGACACCTGCACCCGAATGTTTATAGCAGCACAATTCATAATTGCAAAGATGTGGAAACAACCCAAGTGTCCATCAATACATGAGTGGATTAGTAAAATGTGGTATATGTATACCATGGAGTACTATTCAGCTTTAAGAAACAATGGTGATACAGCACCTCTTGTATTCTCCTGGATAGAGCTGGAACACATTCTACTAAGTGAAGTATCCCAAGAATGGGAAAACAAGCACCACATGTACTCGCCATCAAATTGGTATTAACTGATCAACACCTAAGTGTACATATAAGAATAACATTTATTGGATGTCGGGCAGGGGGGAGGGGGAAGGGGGGAGGAGGGGACGGGTATACGCATACACAAAGAGTGCGATGCGCACCACCCGGGGGATGGACACGCTTGAAGCTCGGACTTGGGGGGGTGGGGAAGGGCAACATACGTAACCTAAACATCTGTACCCCCATAATATGCTGAAGTAAAAAAAAAAAAAAAAAAACCTTAAAAAAAATTATTCACTATTTCCTCTTTCTTCTTTCCCCTTTTAAAAATAGGAGTTATCTGGTGATGATGGTAACAACTTCTTCTATATGCCTTAGCCATTAGACTGAGAATTACAATTATGATCCAAAACATTTATTTTTAATCACCAAAGTATTGGAACCAATTGTATAATAATAACTGCTGTTTATTGAGCCAGGCCATATACCTTACAGACATCCTCGCGACAACTGCAGCATTGGTAACTACCCCCATTTTATAGTTGAGAAAACTGAGGCACAGAAATGTGCCAAGGATTTGCTGTCATTAAAATATTGCTAAAAACCTCAAAAAAATAAAAATAAAAAAGAGGAGTTACCATGATTTTTTTATTCTTTACTCTTCCATTTTTCCCGCTATTGTTGGCGTTGTCTAAATTTATTATTTGCGAAATGTAATGTCAGGAGCGGAATCCAGGTCAGTGAGGAATGGATGTTTCTGAGATTGTGGACGTGAGGAAGTAGCAACCTGCTTCTGGGTGCCTCTGGATGAGGTACCTGAACCTGAGTTTGGTTTGTCTCCTGTTGAAAAACCTAGTGTGTATTTTCAGTTGTGTATATTATGGTTGGATGCATTACAGGCTGGAGCATCTTTGAATACACTGGAAGAATGGTGCGAGGGTGTGTCCTGGGCTGCAAAGGAGTAGAATTTAGGGGGACAGCTAGCTGCTCCTCTCCAAGAATGGCTCCCTACTTACCCACGGTGGAGAGGGTACAGCAGCAGGGGTACACCTGTTGGGTGACACTGCCCGCTGCACCCAGGTCATTGGTCCAGGGTTGGATTCCCGGCCCAACTTAGGAAAATCAGATTCTCTCTTCTTCAGAGCTCAGAATTTTGTATTGGAGAGATGAGACTTGACAGTTGAAAGGTCAGTCATATTAATAGCGGAGTTCTGAAGAGAATGTTGAGCCACTTAGCATCTACCTGGTCCTTGCCTTTCCTGGAATCTGGTTGCTTAACTCTCCTTTGGAATCTTTTGTAAATCTCCCGATCTTCCCAATAAATTTCCCTTTGTCCTTGAATTATCTTGAGTTGCTTTTGTTACTCACAATGAAAAGAAAGTTGAAGGGAGTGGTGGGGAGGTGGGGCGGTACCAGACTAAAAATTCAGAGGCAGAAATGAAATGGATCCGTTGAGGGCTGGGTATAGTGTGGAAATGGAGTGTGGGAAGTTCCTGGGGAATCGGGGCAACAGGTATTGGATATGTCGGGTGGGACCAGGGGACAGAAGGCACCTGTAGGCCATGGTTTCAGATGAGTAGCTAGAAACCTGGTGCTTTCTCCTCTTTTCCACTGGCCTGCCGGGAGCTGGACCTTCACCTTCCCTCATCAAGATGATTAGACTGGATTATTTAGTTGCAAAGTGACAGAAAACCAGCTGGAACTTGCTTGCTTAAGGGGGGGAAAAGAAAAAAGATTTATTGGCTCAGCGAAATCTGCAAACAATCAAATTACAGAAAATGCAAAGATGCTTTCGGGGGTCTCGAGAACAGTAGAGCCAAGGATGAAAATGCTGCGAGGACTCAGGGTTCTTGTTGCCAAGCAGCAAGACCTGATGCTGGCTAATTAGAACACAAAAGGAATTTATTGCAAGAATACTGTAGCTCACAGATCCAGCCTCTGGCTATTAGTGCTTTGAAGAAATAATAGCAAATACTACCTAGATTCCAGGTACTTTACACATGTAACTAGTTTATTGAATGGATGAATTCGGTGGGGGCATAGTGAAAAATGCTTTTACGTTTTCCCCACTTTTGCCCTTAGGCGCATTCTACAATGTATACCTTCTCCAGCCCTTGGCAGCATCTCATGCTGATCCCACAGTTTCCTATCACTTCCATAAAAAAGAACAGTCTCATTTTCAGGTACGGTATTTGAAAAATCCACACAAACTACTCAGAATTTCTTTAAAAGCTTCTTCCATTCTAAGTAAAGGCTTCAACTTCTCATCAATTTAAAGCATCTCTTGTTTTCTGCCACTCAGTTCAGCCTCTAGGTCCCTAGCTCCAGGACTTGCAGAGGGTGTGGTCTGTCCTTTAACACCTCCACTCTCTCCCCTCAAACCCCATGGTCTCTTCCAGAGGTAGGGGTCGGGGGTGGGGAGTTATTAGCAGAAAAAGGACAAAATCTTACTAACTGTCTCTATTTATCCTGAACATTAGCACCCTGGGCTGTGCAGGAGTCCAGATGCTAGCTCACTCTTCATGCTGCATGTTTGGGTTCCTCAGAGTCCCTCTGTGGAGGACTTCTGCACTGCTCCATCCATTCCCTGAAGCAAGCGATAGTCTCTCCAACTGCTCTCTCCTCACCCCACCCACCTTCTGGTTCCTTCTCTCCTTGTAATTTACACTGCCTTTTTCTTTTGGTTCTCCATCACCCTGGCAGGCTGCCCTCTTGGGTGAGGTCTTTTCCAGAGGGCTCCATGTTCAGCTACCTCCTGGACTGCCATGTTTCCCAGGCAATTCTTGACGAAGGTCCCAGTCCCTTTCTTTACGTACACCCCCAGATCCTGAGATCACGTGTCAAGAATTCTCTCATCTTTGGCTCTGGAAGAAACATGACACAGACCTCCATGTTTCTGCAGCTCGGGGAGAGCACTGCCTGTCATCCCTTCTGACCGAAAACTCCAATCTGTAAGTGTTTCTCCTGGGGCAGCGCATGCTAGGTTTAAGGTGGGGGTGGGGGGCAAAGTGCTCACTATGCCTACAAATTCCCTTCATATAATTTTCTTTCGAGGAATCCGCAGTTTTCTCTTATGTACACTGATCCCTCTGGCCTCCCTCCTCACGGTCTCTGCTCCACACGCTCTCTGCTCCTGCTACACTGGCCAATTGCTGGTTCTTGAACAGGACAGGCATGCTCCTGCCTCAGACCCTTTGCATCCATGGTTCCCTATGCCTGGAATGCTCTTTCCCCTCTTACCTGCCTGACTCATTCCTTCAGCTCCTTCCATTTATTCAAATGTCACCTCCTCAGTGAGGCATGCCCTCACCATCCTATATTTAACATTGCAACCCACCCACACCGGCACTCCTGATTGAAGCTTCCCTGCTTTATTTTTTTCTACAGCACTGACCACCATTGACTCTTCAACATATTTTACAAATTTATTCAGTTTGTTGTCTCCATCCTCTACTAAAATATGAGCAAGGGTGTGTCTGGCAGCTCCTCTTTAGAATGTGGAAGTTCTTGTCACACACTTGTTTCACCTTTGAGCCTTTAGTAAAAATTTGCAGACACTAGGAAAAACATATTACAAACACACACACACACACACACACACACACACACATACACACACACACACACCCCTTCTGAATTTAGGAAAAGAACAGTGATGTAAGGGTAGCATTGTTGTCCCCTTTTATGATGAGACAAGCAATGCCCAGAAAGTTAAAATAATTATCCCAAAGTCAAACATTAAGTATCACAGCTGGGACTCAAATCCATCCTCTTTCTTTCTTTCTTTTTTCTTTTCTTTTCTTTCTTTCTTTCCTGCTTTCCTTCCTTCTTTCTTTCTTCGCCACTTTATTGAGGTATGATTGACATGTAAAAAGCTGTATATATTTAACATATACAACTTGATGAGATTGGGAATAAGTATATACCCATGAAACCATCCCCACCATCAAGGCCATAGACATATATTCATCACCTTCCTGCCCCCTTCATCATTATATTCATTTCTTGTGGTGAGAACATTTAACATAAGAACTATCCTCTTAGCAAATTTTAAGTACACAATACAGTTTTGTTAGCTATAGGCACTATGCTGTATAGTAGATCTCCAGAACTTATTTGCCTTGCAAAACTGAAACTTTGTGCCCTTTGACCCTCATCTTCTCATCTACCCTTCCCCACCAAGCCCCTGACGACCACCATTGCACAAACTTCTATGAGTTTGACTATTTTAGATTCCACGTATAAGCACGATCATATAGTATTTTTCTTTCTGTGCCTGGCTCATTTCACTTAGCATAATGTCTTCTAGGTCCATCCATGGTGTCGCAAATGGCAGGATTTCCTTCACTTTTAAGGTTGAATAATATTCCATTGTATGTATTAATATATACCACATTTTCTTTATCCATTCATCTGTCCATGGACATTTAGGCCGTTTTCATACTTTGGTTATTGTGAATAATGCTGCAACGAACATGAAGAGTGCAGGTATCTCTTTGCAATCCCGATTGCAATCCCTTTGGGTAGATACCCAGAAGTGAGGTTGCCGGTTTTAATTTTTTGAGGAACCTCCATACTGTTTTCCTCCATAACGCCTGCACCAACTTACATTTCCACCACCAGTGCACCAGGGTTCCCTTTTCTCCACATCCTTGCCAACACTTGTTATCTTTTGCTTTTTCAGTAATAGCCATCCTAACAGGTATGAGGTGATAGCCCACTGTGGTTTTCATTTGCATTTCCTTATGATTAGTGATGTTGAGTACCTTTTCATTTAACTGTTGGCCGTTTGTATATTTTCTTTTGAGAAATGTGTTTTCTGGTCCTTTTCCCATTTTTTATTTGGGTTATTTCTTTTTTTGCTATTGAGTTTTTTATATATTTTGGGTTTTTACCCCCTTGTCAGATATATAGTTTGCAAATATTTTCTCCTATTCTGTGGGTTGCCGTTTTTGCTGTTGTTGATTGTTTCTTTTGCTGTGCAGAAGCTTTTTATATGATGTGATCCTGCTTGTTACTTTTGCTTTTGTTGCCTGCTTTGTTCAATTTCATTCCTAAGATTTTCTTTTCTTTTCTTTTCTTTCTTTTTTCTTTTCTTCTTCTTTTTGGTGCTATTGTAAATGGGATTGCTTTCTTGATCTTTGTTTTCAAATTGTTCACACTGTCCGTATGTAAAAATGTAACTGAATTTTGTATGTTGATTTTGTATCCTGCAACTTTATGATGTTTATTTATTAGTTCTAACAGGTTTTTTTGTAGACTCTTTAGAGCTTTCTATATCCAAGATCATGTTGTCTGCAAAGAGAGACAATTTTACTCCTTCCTTCCCAATTAGGTTGCCTTTTATTTCTTTTTCTTGCATAATTATTCCGGATAGGACTTCCAGTACTATGCTGAATAGAAGTGGTAAGAGTGGGCATCCTTGCCTTGCTCCTGATCTTAGAGGAAAAGCTTTCAGCTTTGCACCGTTGAGTATGATGTTTGCTGTGGGCTTGTCGTATGTGACATTTATTATGTCGAGGTCCGTTCTTATTATACCTAATTTGTTGAACTGATGTTGAGTTTTGTCAAATGCTTTTTCTGCATCTATCGAGATGATCAAATGACTTTTTTATCTGTCATTCTATTAATGTGGTGTATCACATTGATTGATTTGCACATACTGAAGCATCCTTGTTTCCCAGGGACAGATTCCACTTGATGATGGTGTGTGATCCTTTTAGTGCACTGTTGAATTCAGTTTGCTGGTAGTTTGTTGAGGGGTTTTGCATCTATGTTCATCAGGAATATTGGCCTGTAGTTTCCTTTTCTTGTAGCACTCTTGTCTGGTCTTGGCATAAGGGTAATGCTGGCCTCGTACAATGAGTTTGGTAGTATTCCTTCCTCTTCAGTTTTTTTTTGAAAGGACTCGAGAAGGATTGGTGTTAGTTCTTCAAATGTTTGGTAGAATTTGCCAGTGAAGCCATCTGGTCCTGGGCTTTTCTATTTTGGGAAATTTTTTATTCCTAACTCATAATGTTGTTCTGTTCGGGCTTTATATTTCTTCATGATTCAATCTTAGTAGGTTGTGTGTTTCTAGAAATTGTGCATTTCTTCTAGGTTATCCAATTTGTTGGCTTATAATTGTTCATAGGAATCTCTTACCATCCTTTGTATTTCTGTGGTATTAGCTGTAATGTCTCCTCTTTCATTTCTGATTCTATTTATTTGAGTCTTTTTTCCCCCTAGTTATTCTAGCTTAGGGTTTGTCGAAATTGTTTTATCTTTTCAAAAAACCAACTCTTAATTTTGTTGACTTTCTCTGTTGTTTTTCTAGTCTCTATTTCATTTATTTCTGCTTTGATCTTTGTTATTTCCTTCCTTCTGCTAATTCCGGGCTTAGTTTGTTCTTATTTGTCTAGTTCTTTCAGGTGTAATGGTAGGTTGTTTGTTTGAGATCTTTATTTTTTCTTAATGTAGGCATTTAGTGCTATAAACTTCCCTCTTAGTACTGTTTTTGCTGCATCCCGTAAGTTTTTGTATGTTTTGTTTCCATTTTTGTTTGTCTCTAGATAGCTTTTGACTTCCCTTTTGATTTCCTCTTTGATCCATTGGTTGTTCAGGAGCATGTTGCTTAATTTCCACGTATTTGTGAGTTTTCCTCCTGTTACCAGTTTCTAGTTTTATACCATTTTGGTTGAAAAGGTGCTTGATATTTGTTAAAACTTGTTTTACGACCTACGTATGATCTATCCTGGACAATGGTCCATGTGCTCTCGTGAAGTATGTGTATCGTGCTGCTGTTAGGTGGAAATTTCTGCATATGTCTGTTAGGTCCATCTGGTCTAAAATGTTGTTCAAGTCCAGTGTTTCCTTATTGATTTTCTGTCTGGATGATCTATTCATTATCAAAAGTGGAGTATTAGAGTCTACCGCTATTTTTGTATTGCTGAATACAAGCAATGCAAGACAGAAGTGGGCCTCTTGGGTAGCATCCTGCAAGGCTGGGAAAGCTGGGTACTCACTTGGCTCTCACTTTATCCCATTGGAGAAATCATGGGCCCAGAGGGTCTCCCTTGGCACTGAGCTGTGCGACCTTGGGGGAGGGGTGAGGTAGGTAAAGTGAGACTGTTCTTCTTACCTTCTTCAATGTGTCTATTGTCAGATATTTTTTGCTCCACCAGGGTGCCAGGACCTCTCACCCGGACTTCTCAGCTCCCATAAAGGAGGGGTTGTTAAAATTGGTGTTTTTCTGGGTGTTTGAGGGTTGGAACCTTTTATTCTGCCACCTTTCTGTCATCACTCTGAAATCCATTCCCCTTTAATTCTGAGGTCTATGCTTTTTCACTACATTATACTGCAAGTTATTTGACAACTTTGCATTGTCTCGTAGTGAAGAAGGATATAATAATATCTACAATGTAGAACATTTGTGTAGATAAAGTAAGATTCCTTAGAACCACATGGATCTTTCCTTTTTCCCTCATATTACAGTGACTCATACTAGTGCGCCCCCCCCCCCTGCCGTGAATCCTTTGGCTCCTTCTGCCTCCTCAAGGACCTTATTGAAAGTCCTTCCTTTCATCTATGTCAAACCGCTCCCATATCAGTTAAACTGCCCTCAGATTCAAGCAGCAGAAACCCCATCTCAAGTTGCCTCAAGAAATCATAGGAATTAATTGGCTCAACTTATTAGAAAGTTCAGCAGTGGGGTGACCTGCAAGCATGGTTCCTCAAAGCTCAAGTCCCCTTTTACCTACTTTTAAATTTCAGGATTCCCTTGTGGGTGTAAGGTGACTGCCAGTAGCCACAAGGGCTATGTGCTTCCTCAAGCAACCCAGAAGAGAGAATGTGGACACCTCTCTCAATAGCCATCAAACAAATGCCAATTCTTTTCAGTCTGGCTGAGTCATCCTAGGTCACGTGTGCTTGCCGATCTCTGTAACCAAGAACTGATTCTCTTGGTCCTGGGTTATGTGCCCAGCCTCGGATCAACAACTTAGGTCCGGGGAGTGGGAATCAAACAGGGCTCATCCCAGGATTGATATTGTAATAGGTCATGACTTTTCAGGCACTTAGGATGGGGTGGATGTATTTTGCATGTGAGAAGGACATGAATTTGGGAGGTTTGAGGGCAGAATGTTATTCACTGAATTGTATCCCACCCCCCAATTCATATCGTTTTATTCCTTAAGTCCATAACGTGAAGTCACTGGAACATTTTAAGCAGGTGAGTGAAGTAATTGGTTTATGTTTGGAAAGACCTCTCTGGCTGCTGTGTGGATTAAAGAAATCAGGCAGATCTTCAAGGAGGAAATTGTATCAGTTTCAGTGGGAGATGATGGTGTTTGCAACAGGGTGGGGCAGTAGGGATGGGGAGAAGCAGAGAGGGACTTTGAAAGTAGAGCCAACAGAACAAGCTGAGGACTTGTATGTATATGGTGAGGGGAGGGAAAAGAGAGGTATACAAGTTGACTCGAAGGATTCTGGCCTGAGCGTGGTGGGGGGTGGATGATAGGGCCTTTCGTGGACATGGGAACATAGGAGTAATTGGAGTCAAGGATGGGAGGAGATAATAAATTCAGTTTTGTGTGGTGTGAATTGGACATACTTGTTGAAACTCCAATTGGAGATAACCAGTAGCCAGTTGAAATGATTCTGTAGCTCAGGAAAGAATCATTAGCATGTGTAGTGGACTTAGTGCTTTGGGACTGAATGAGACTACCCAGGGAGAGTGTGTATACTGAGGAAAGGAGAACAGAGCAGAGGAATGCCGCAATCACACTCTGAAACTCAAACATTAAAAGAAAGGTAAGAGAATGAATGGCAAGCTTGGAATAAAACTGAGAATGTTTCAAGGTGCGTATCACAAAGGAGGGATTGGTCAGTGGTATCAAATGCTGCCAAGTAAAACAAGGAGTGGAAAGTGGCCATGCAATTCGGGAACAAGGAAGTCACTGATAACTCTAGTGAGTGCATTTTCAATGGAATGGTAAGCTGAGAAAAGAGTGAGATGTAAAGACATGAAAATAGTGAGTACAGACAACTTTTTTAGGAAGCAGGACTATGAAAGAAAGAGGTGAGCTAGACCTGTAGCTGGAATGGGACATGAGGTAATGGAAGATTTCCCCTTTAGGCTAGGATATATGTGAGTGTGTATGAACACTAAGGGGAAAGGAGTCATTGGGCTGGGGACCATATTGAACATTTTTTACTGAGCCAGCATCTATTTTCCCTTTACTCGCTATTAAGAACACCAGATGTTACTGTGGGGCCACCACTTACCTATGTACTGTGTAGCAGCCACATGGTTTTTGGTTGAATGCATCAAGCCCCACTCCTGGGATGAGCCCTGTTTGATTCCCACTCCCCGGACCTAAGTTGTTGATCCGAGGCTGGGCACATAACCCAGGACCAAGAGAATCAGTTCTTGGTTACAGAGATCGGCAAGCACACGTGACCTAGGATGACTCAGCCAGACTGAAAAGAATTGGCATTTGTTTGATGGCTATTGAGAGAGGTGTCCACATTCTCTCTTCTGGGTTGCTTGAGGAAGCACATAGCCCTTGTGGCTACTGGCAGTCACCTTACACCCACAAGGGAATCCTGAAATTTAAAAGTAGGTAAAAGGGGACTTGAGCTTTGAGGAACCATGCTTGCAGGTCACCCCACTGCTGAACTTTCTAATAAGTTGAGCCAATTAATTCCTATGATTTCTTGAGGCAACTTGAGATGGGGTTTCTGCTGCTTGAATCTGAGGGCAGTTTAACTGATATGGGAGCGGTTTGACATAGATGAAAGGAAGGACTTTCAATAAGGTCCTTGAGGAGGCAGAAGGAGCCAAAGGATTCACGGCAGGGGGGGGGGGCGCACTAGTATGAGTCACTGTAATATGAGGGAAAAAGGAAAGATCCATGTGGTTCTAAGGAATCTTACTTTATCTACACAAATGTTCTACATTGTAGATATTATTATATCCTTCTTCACTACGAGACAATGCAAAGTTGTCAAATAACTTGCAGTATAATGTAGTGAAAAAGCATAGACCTCAGAATTAAAGGGGAATGGATTTCAGAGTGATGACAGAAAGGTGGCAGAATAAAAGGTTCCAACCCTCAAACACCCAGAAAAACACCAATTTTAACAACCCCTCCTTTATGGGAGCTGAGAAGTCCGGGTGAGAGGTCCTGGCACCCTGGTGGAGCAAAAAATATCTGACAATAGACACATTGAAGAAGGTAAGAAGAACAGTCTCACTTTACCTACCTCACCCCTCCCCCAAGGTCGCACAGCTCAGTGCCAAGGGAGACCCTCTGGGCCCATGATTTCTCCAATGGGATAAAGTGAGAGCCAAGTGAGTACCCAGCTTTCCCAGCCTTGCAGGATGCTACCCAAGAGGCCCACTTCTGTCTTGCATTGCTTGTATTCAGCAATACAAAAATAGCGGTAGACTCTAATACTCCACTTTTGATAATGAATAGATCATCCAGACAGAAAATCAATAAGGAAACACTGGACTTGAACAACATTTTAGACCAGATGGACCTAACAGACATATGCAGAAATTTCCACCTAACAGCAGCACGATACACATACTTCACGAGAGCACATGGACCATTGTCCAGGATAGATCATACGTAGGTCGTAAAACAAGTTTTAACAAATATCAAGCACCTTTTCAACCAAAATGGTATAAAACTAGAAACTGGTAACAGGAGGAAAACTCACAAATACGTGGAAATTAAGCAACATGCTCCTGAACAACCAATGGATCAAAGAGGAAATCAAAAGGGAAGTCAAAAGCTATCTAGAGACAAACAAAAATGGAAACAAAACATACAAAAACTTACGGGATGCAGCAAAAACAGTACTAAGAGGGAAGTTTATAGCACTAAATGCCTACATTAAGAAAAAATAAAGATCTCAAACAAACAACCTACCATTACACCTGAAAGAACTAGACAAATAAGAACAAACTAAGCCCGGAATTAGCAGAAGGAAGGAAATAACAAAGATCAAAGCAGAAATAAATGAAATAGAGACTAGAAAAACAACAGAGAAAGTCAACAAAATTAAGAGTTGGTTTTTTGAAAAGATAAAACAATTTCGACAAACCCTAAGCTAGAATAACTAGGGGGAAAAAAGACTCAAATAAATAGAATCAGAAATGAAAGAGGAGACATTACAGCTAATACCACAGAAATACAAAGGATGGTAAGAGATTCCTATGAACAATTGTAAGCCAACAAATTGGATAACCTAGAAGAAATGCACAATTTCTAGAAACACACAACCTACTAAGATTGAATCATGAAGAAATATAAAGCCCGAACAGAACAACATTATGAGTTAGGAATAAAAAATTTCCCAAAATAGAAAAGCCCAGGACCAGATGGCTTCACTGGCAAATTCTACCAAACATTTGAAGAACTAACACCAATCCTTCTCGAGTCCTTTCAAAAAAAAACTGAAGAGGAAGGAATACTACCAAACTCATTGTACGAGGCCAGCATTACCCTTATGCCAAGACCAGACAAGAGTGCTACAAGAAAAGGAAACTACAGGCCAATATTCCTGATGAACATAGATGCAAAACCCCTCAACAAACTACCAGCAAACTGAATTCAACAGTGCACTAAAAGGATCACACACCATCATCAAGTGGAATCTGTCCCTGGGAAACAAGGATGCTTCAGTATGTGCAAATCAATCAATGTGATACACCACATTAATAGAATGACAGATAAAAAAGTCATTTGATCATCTCGATAGATGCAGAAAAAGCATTTGACAAAACTCAACATCAGTTCAACAAATTAGGTATAATAAGAACGGACCTCGACATAATAAATGTCACATACGACAAGCCCACAGCAAACATCATACTCAACGGTGCAAAGCTGAAAGCTTTTCCTCTAAGATCAGGAGCAAGGCAAGGATGCCCACTCTTACCACTTCTATTCAGCATAGTACTGGAAGTCCTATCCGGAATAATTATGCAAGAAAAAGAAATAAAAGGCAACCTAATTGGGAAGGAAGGAGTAAAATTGTCTCTCTTTGCAGACAACATGATCTTGGATATAGAAAGCTCTAAAGAGTCTACAAAAAAACCTGTTAGAACTAATAAATAAACATCATAAAGTTGCAGGATACAAAATCAACATACAAAATTCAGTTACATTTTTACATACGGACAGTGTGAACAATTTGAAAACAAAGATCAAGAAAGCAATCCCATTTACAATAGCACCAAAAAGAAGAAGAAAAGAAAAAAGAAAGAAAAGAAAAGAAAAGAAAATCTTAGGAATGAAATTGAACAAAGCAGGCAACAAAAGCAAAAGTAACAAGCAGGATCACATCATATAAAAAGCTTCTGCACAGCAAAAGAAACAATCAACAACAGCAAAAACGGCAACCCACAGAATAGGAGAAAATATTTGCAAACTATATATCTGACAAGGGGGTAAAAACCCAAAATATATAAAAAACTCAATAGCAAAAAAAGAAATAACCCAAATAAAAAATGGGAAAAGGACCAGAAAACACATTTCTCAAAAGAAAATATACAAACGGCCAACAGTTAAATGAAAAGGTACTCAACATCACTAATCATAAGGAAATGCAAATGAAAACCACAGTGGGCTATCACCTCATACCTGTTAGGATGGCTATTACTGAAAAAGCAAAAGATAACAAGTGTTGGCAAGGATGTGGAGAAAAGGGAACCCTGGTGCACTGGTGGTGGAAATGTAAGTTGGTGCAGGCGTTATGGAGGAAAACAGTATGGAGGTTCCTCAAAAAATTAAAACCGGCAACCTCACTTCTGGGTATCTACCCAAAGGGATTGCAATCGGGATTGCAAAGAGATACCTGCACTCTTCATGTTCGTTGCAGCATTATTCACAATAACCAAAGTATGAAAACGGCCTAAATGTCCATGGACAGATGAATGGATAAAGAAAATGTGGTATATATTAATACATACAATGGAATATTATTCAACCTTAAAAGTGAAGGAAATCCTGCCATTTGCGACACCATGGATGGACCTAGAAGACATTATGCTAAGTGAAATGAGCCAGGCACAGAAAGAAAAATACTATATGATCGTGCTTATACGTGGAATCTAAAATAGTCAAACTCATAGAAGTTTGTGCAATGGTGGTCGTCAGGGGCTTGGTGGGGAAGGGTAGATGAGAAGATGAGGGTCAAAGGGCACAAAGTTTCAGTTTTGCAAGGCAAATAAGTTCTGGAGATCTACTATACAGCATAGTGCCTATAGCTAACAAAACTGTATTGTGTACTTAAAATTTGCTAAGAGGATAGTTCTTATGTTAAATGTTCTCACCACAAGAAATGAATATAATGATGAAGGGGGCAGGAAGGTGATGAATATATGTCTATGGCCTTGATGGTGGGGATGGTTTCATGGGTATATACTTATTCCCAATCTCATCAAGTTGTATATGTTAAATATATACAGCTTTTTACATGTCAATCATACCTCAATAAAGTGGCGAAGAAAGAAAGAAGGAAGGAAAGCAGGAAAGAAAGAAAGAAAAGAAAAGAAAAAAGAAAGAAAGAAAGAGGATGGATTTGAGTCCCAGCTGTGATACTTAATGTTTGACTTTGGGATAATTATTTTAACTTTCTGGGCATTGCTTGTCTCATCATAAAAGGGGACAACAATGCTACCCTTACATCACTGTTCTTTTCCTAAATTCAGAAGGGGTGTGTGTGTGTGTATGTGTGTGTGTGTGTGTGTGTGTGTGTGTTTGTAATATGTTTTTCCTAGTGTCTGCAAATTTTTACTAAAGGCTCAAAGGTGAAACAAGTGTGTGACAAGAACTTCCACATTCTAAAGAGGAGCTGCCAGACACACCCTTGCTCATATTTTAGTAGAGGATGGAGACAACAAACTGAATAAATTTGTAAAATATGTTGAAGAGTCAATGGTGGTCAGTGCTGTAGAAAAAAATAAAGCAGGGAAGCTTCAATCAGGAGTGCCGGTGTGGGTGGGTTGCAATGTTAAATATAGGATGGTGAGGGCATGCCTCACTGAGGAGGTGACATTTGAATAAATGGAAGGAGCTGAAGGAATGAGTCAGGCAGGTAAGAGGGGAAAGAGCATTCCAGGCATAGGGAACCATGGATGCAAAGGGTCTGAGGCAGGAGCATGCCTGTCCTGTTCAAGAACCAGCAATTGGCCAGTGTAGCAGGAGCAGAGAGCGTGTGGAGCAGAGACCGTGAGGAGGGAGGCCAGAGGGATCAGTGTACATAAGAGAAAACTGCGGATTCCTCGAAAGAAAATTATATGAAGGGAATTTGTAGGCATAGTGAGCACTTTGCCCCCCACCCCCACCTTAAACCTAGCATGCGCTGCCCCAGGAGAAACACTTACAGATTGGAGTTTTCGGTCAGAAGGGATGACAGGCAGTGCTCTCCCCGAGCTGCAGAAACATGGAGGTCTGTGTCATGTTTCTTCCAGAGCCAAAGATGAGAGAATTCTTGACACGTGATCTCAGGATCTGGGGGTGTACGTAAAGAAAGGGACTGGGACCTTCGTCAAGAATTGCCTGGGAAACATGGCAGTCCAGGAGGTAGCTGAACATGGAGCCCTCTGGAAAAGACCTCACCCAAGAGGGCAGCCTGCCAGGGTGATGGAGAACCAAAAGAAAAAGGCAGTGTAAATTACAAGGAGAGAAGGAACCAGAAGGTGGGTGGGGTGAGGAGAGAGCAGTTGGAGAGACTATCGCTTGCTTCAGGGAATGGATGGAGCAGTGCAGAAGTCCTCCACAGAGGGACTCTGAGGAACCCAAACATGCAGCATGAAGAGTGAGCTAGCATCTGGACTCCTGCACAGCCCAGGGTGCTAATGTTCAGGATAAATAGAGACAGTTAGTAAGATTTTGTCCTTTTTCTGCTAATAACTCCCCACCCCCGACCCCTACCTCTGGAAGAGACCATGGGGTTTGAGGGGAGAGAGTGGAGGTGTTAAAGGACAGACCACACCCTCTGCAAGTCCTGGAGCTAGGGACCTAGAGGCTGAACTGAGTGGCAGAAAACAAGAGATGCTTTAAATTGATGAGAAGTTGAAGCCTTTACTTAGAATGGAAGAAGCTTTTAAAGAAATTCTGAGTAGTTTGTGTGGATTTTTCAAATACCGTACCTGAAAATGAGACTGTTCTTTTTTATGGAAGTGATAGGAAACTGTGGGATCAGCATGAGATGCTGCCAAGGGCTGGAGAAGGTATACATTGTAGAATGCGCCTAAGGGCAAAAGTGGGGAAAACGTAAAAGCATTTTTCACTATGCCCCCACCGAATTCATCCATTCAATAAACTAGTTACATGTGTAAAGTACCTGGAATCTAGGTAGTATTTGCTATTATTTCTTCAAAGCACTAATAGCCAGAGGCTGGATCTGTGAGCTACAGTATTCTTGCAATAAATTCCTTTTGTGTTCTAATTAGCCAGCATCAGGTCTTGCTGCTTGGCAACAAGAACCCTGAGTCCTCGCAGCATTTTCATCCTTGGCTCTACTGTTCTCGAGACCCCCGAAAGCATCTTTGCATTTTCTGTAATTTGATTGTTTGCAGATTTCGCTGAGCCAATAAATCTTTTTTCTTTTCCCCCCCTTAAGCAAGCAAGTTCCAGCTGGTTTTCTGTCACTTTGCAACTAAATAATCCAGTCTAATCATCTTGATGAGGGAAGGTGAAGGTCCAGCTCCCGGCAGGCCAGTGGAAAAGAGGAGAAAGCACCAGGTTTCTAGCTACTCATCTGAAACCATGGCCTACAGGTGCCTTCTGTCCCCTGGTCCCACCCGACATATCCAATACCTGTTGCCCCGATTCCCCAGGAACTTCCCACACTCCATTTCCACACTATACCCAGCCCTCAACGGATCCATTTCATTTCTGCCTCTGAATTTTTAGTCTGGTACCGCCCCACCTCCCCACCACTCCCTTCAACTTTCTTTTCATTGTGAGTAACAAAAGCAACTCAAGATAATTCAAGGACAAAGGGAAATTTATTGGGAAGATCGGGAGATTTACAAAAGATTCCAAAGGAGAGTTAAGCAACCAGATTCCAGGAAAGGCAAGGACCAGGTAGATGCTAAGTGGCTCAACATTCTCTTCAGAACTCCGCTATTAATATGACTGACCTTTCAACTGTCAAGTCTCATCTCTCCAATACAAAATTCTGAGCTCTGAAGAAGAGAGAATCTGATTTTCCTAAGTTGGGCCGGGAATCCAACCCTGGACCAATGACCTGGGTGCAGCGGGCAGTGTCACCCAACAGGTGTACCCCTGCTGCTGTACCCTCTCCACCGTGGGTAAGTAGGGAGCCATTCTTGGAGAGGAGCAGCTAGCTGTCCCCCTAAATTCTACTCCTTTGCAGCCCAGGACACACCCTCGCACCATTCTTCCAGTGTATTCAAAGATGCTCCAGCCTGTAATGCATCCAACCATAATATACACAACTGAAAATACACACTAGGTTTTTCAACAGGAGACAAACCAAACTCAGGTTCAGGTACCTCATCCAGAGGCACCCAGAAGCAGGTTGCTACTTCCTCACGTCCACAATCTCAGAAACATCCATTCCTCACTGACCTGGATTCCGCTCCTGACATTACATTTCGCAAATAATAAATTTAGACAACGCCAACAATAGCGGGAAAAATGGAAGAGTAAAGAATAAAAAAATCATGGTAACTCCTCTTTTTTATTTTTATTTTTTTGAGGTTTTTAGCAATATTTTAATGACAGCAAATCCTTGGCACATTTCTGTGCCTCAGTTTTCTCAACTATAAAATGGGGGTAGTTACCAATGCTGCAGTTGTCGCGAGGATGTCTGTAAGGTATATGGCCTGGCTCAATAAACAGCAGTTATTATTATACAATTGGTTCCAATACTTTGGTGATTAAAAATAAATGTTTTGGATCATAATTGTAATTCTCAGTCTAATGGCTAAGGCATATAGAAGAAGTTGTTACCATCATCACCAGATAACTCCTATTTTTAAAAGGGGAAAGAAGAAAGAGGAAATAGTGAATAATTTTTTTTAAGGTTTTTTTTTTTTTTTTTTTACTTCAGCATATTATGGGGGTACAGATGTTTAGGTTACGTATGTTGCCCTTCCCCACCCCCCCAAGTCCGAGCTTCAAGCGTGTCCATCCCCCGGGTGGTGCGCATCGCACTCTTTGTGTATGCGTATACCCGTCCCCTCCTCCCCCCTTCCCCCTCCCCCCTGCCCGACATCCAATAAATGTTATTCTTATATGTACACTTAGGTGTTGATCAGTTAATACCAATTTGATGGCGAGTACATGTGGTGCTTGTTTTCCCATTCTTGGGATACTTCACTTAGTAGAATGTGTTCCAGCTCTATCCAGGAGAATACAAGAGGTGCTGTATCACCATTGTTTCTTAAAGCTGAATAGTACTCCATGGTATACATATACCACATTTTACTAATCCACTCATGTATTGATGGACACTTGGGTTGTTTCCACATCTTTGCAATTATGAATTGTGCTGCTATAAACATTCGGGTGCAGGTGTCTTTTTCATAGAGTGTCTTTTGTTCTTTTGGGTAGATGCTCAGTAATGGGATTCCTGATCAAAGGGTAATTCTACTTGTATCTCTTTAAGGTATCTCCATATTGCTTTCCACAGAGGTTGCACTAGTTTGCAGTCCCACCAGCAGTGTATGAGTGTTCCTGTCTCTCCGCATCCATGCCAACATTTATCGTTTGGGGACTTTTTGATAAAGGCCATTCTAACTGGAGATAAGTGATATCTCATTGTGGTTTTGATTTGCATTTCCCTGATGATTAGAGATGTTGAGCATTTTTTCGTATGTTTTTTGGCCATTATTCTGTCTTCTTTTGAAAAGGGAAATAGTGAATAATTATTCAAAGTGAGACTCTTCAGCAGAAAACATGAAAATACATATGTAGGCTAAGTCATTGTGTTGGCAAGCAGCTGGCAGAATGTAGCTAGAATTTATGGATTCTCCCTTCCATCGTCCATTCTACATTTACCTTTCCTCCCACCAGCATATCAGCTGGTCAGGGTTTTTTATCTGGTATATCAATTAGGATCAGGTTCAGGTGCATAAAACACACACACACACACACACACACACACACACGCACACACACACATGCACACACGCACATTTTAGAAAACAGAAGCTGACTTGTATCTCATGTAAAAGAAATCTGGAGGTAACCAGTCCAGGATGGTGTTGAGGCTCTGTGAACTCATTGGGGACCAGCTTCCCTCTGGCTCTTGGCTCTGTCATCCCCACAGTGTGGCTCTCCTCCTCATGCTCAAGATGGCACCCGGAGTTCACCATCTCACCAACATTCAACTAGCAGGAATGAGGAAGGGTAGAACTGTGTGGTCCCTCCCTTTGAAATCCCTTCCTAGAAGCGATACATCCTTCTTGAGCTCATGTGCCAGAACTCAGTCACATGTATACAATGTGCTGTGACAGAAGTTGAAGTATGTAGGTACTCTGTGACATTTTCCACATACACTTTTGTAGCGGGACCCCTTGAGATTTTAGTATCCCAGCATTTTCAGTGACTGACATGATGTAAATTCTGACTAGGCCCTTGTTTGCTTGCACATGAAAGCTGCTCGCTTCCTTGCCCAACACCCCTTGTTCTCCCAGTGATTATTAAATGCTAGTGTACGGTTTCTTTGTCAAGCAGGAGGAGACAACTCCAAGGTCACAAGAAAATTTTATGAGTTTGTTTTACATAAGGAGTGAATGCCCTTAAAGAAAGTTGTGACCAGCTGCTGGCACACAGAAGTGTGGTTGCTCAAGATGTTATCTGAGACTGAAGCAACACAGACTTCTCCCCTAAGTTCCCTGAAACTCCTCCTCCCTTACTCCCTAGCCACACAATGACTCCCTACTTCATCTCTTTGTTAAGATGGATCGATCTGAGAGATCTTGCTCTCCCGTCTTTTCACTTCAGCCAAATCAAATAAACCTTTCTCTGTCACCAAGCACTGGTGTCACAGTGTTTGGCTTCAGCTGCATGTTGGTACACGAGCCTGAAATTGGGGGTTCAACAACACTTTCGCATACCTTTTGCCCAGACCTCCTTGTCTTAACTTTTTTTCCTTCCATGTCCTTGACAAACTGACCAAACCATCAGTGGCTAATTAATTACTTAATGAAGATCTCACCTTTGGTTATCTCACCTTCTAGGCAAAATAGACAATCAGATATAACAGTCAAAGTTTTGCCCCTTGAGAGGAATTCTTTTCTCAAGTGTGTTTCAGAACCACCCCTAAGTGGGACTGTAATACTGTGGTCACCTGCTTCCTGCTGGTCAAATCACATGCTCAATCCCAGGTCTATAGACCAGCAAGTGAAGTTATGAGAAAAGGAAAGATTGAAGATTCATCAACACCAAAAGCAGTGTGTTCACTGGACTCTTGCTGAAATTACAAAGTCACTGCTTCCCTCTCTCCTTGTTTCACTTAATTTCTTCCCATTCCCAAGCCTTGTCCACTCTCCTCTTGTTGATTCCTTGAGACGCACCAACACTGCCCCCCAAGACTGCTACCACATATTAATACTTTGAATAAACTCCCTTTCACTTGAGTTTGGCAGAGTCAGTTTGTGTTGATTGTATTCAACAACCCTGGGCGACACAGGAAAGGAAGTAGGATTGAGGTAGGATTGAGGTGATGACTGCCTGGGAAATTCTGAATGTCTTATCTGGTTGAGATGGGACAGGGGACAGTGAAGCTCTTACTCATATTTCTGGACAGGGGCATAGTGGGGAAATAGTGAAGTTATTGCTTCTGAGCTCCTAGAATAAAGTGTCCACTGAAAACAAGCTTTGAATGACCACATAACTTCTGCCAGACAATGTGAAGAAGGTATGAGGAATTCAAGTACCATAGGTCATGGTGGCTGCATCTGACCTCATTAATTAACTTAAAGGAAGAAAGTGATGAACTCCCTCAATCATCCTCACAAAATATGGATTAAAATGCAAGTACTTTCCGTGATTATGCTAAAGGACCTCGCATTGCTTCGTTCCTGGAGCTAACTGTACAAAACCTAATTGTACAGTTTGACCAAGTATACCGGTTGAATTCACAGGCTCCCGAGGGGTCTTACGTGAAAATCGAGCGTTAATTGGGAAATAGTGAAACCTTGGTAAGTGGAATGGGCATCTCTTGGGGGATTTGTGGAGAACCCTAAACCACTCGGGGACAAAAGCAGAGTGAAACGTGAAAAGAAGGCCAACACAATCTGAGGAGTATTTGTAGGAATGGGTTTTGAGAGTACGTGACTAGGTAGGGGAACACGACTTTAGTTTGAGCCGAATTGTCAATGTGGATGCACGTCACAGAATTTCAACTGTGTGAGATCCCTTGGCATGTTGTAGAGAAAATAATTAAAAACTTTGGGGAAAGCTGGAGGGGAACTATCATGTATTCCCCCCTATCCCCTGACTATGTCACCTGGGTGGGACTGCAGAGTCTCTCTCCACAATTTTGAGACTATGTTGGTGAAGAAAATGCCAGTATATTTTACGAATGCTTCATCAGCTGTTTCCGAGGCCATGAAATGCTGATGGGGAACACTGCCGCCAAATTGGAACCCCTGATTTTGATGAGGATGTGTATCCTAAGTGGCAGGGGCCAGGCAATGGCACTTAGCCATCGCGGGGAATATGGGTGTGGTGACCATAATGGGCAGCGAGGTCAGGGTGATAGTCGGAGTGGCCTGATGTTAGAGATCACTCATCGTAGTCAATTAATCATGCAGTCTGGAGGAATGAAATTGATGGACAACTCACCAGGGTCCCACGGGGTCTGGGAGATTCTTCGAGACGGTCACATCCCCTAAAAGGAGAAGAAGGTTGACGTGGTGAGACGGAGTGAGGCAGATAGCTTGGAGTGCTGATTCTGGGCCCATTTCTAAGTTCTCAAAGCTGGAGTAGCTGAGGGAAAGTCCATTAATTCAAAAATATTTATTTTATTGATCAACAAGTACACACTAGGCGCTACGGAGACACAGAGGAAGCAGTCACAAGTCAAGATACCTGCTGATACAGGCTGAAAGGAAGGTAGACATGTTGATAGGAAACAGTGTAATAGTGCCATAGTGGGAGAAATACAGGGGCAGACGTGGCAGGGATGGTCAAAAAACTTTTTATGGAGGAACTGACTGCTGAACTTAAATCTGAAGCATGAGAAGGAGTTACCCAGGCAGAGAGGGGAAAGGTATGTTCCTCCCTGAGGAAATAGCAAGTCTGCAGGAGAGAGAGAGAGGGAGAGGGGGAGGGAGAGAGAGAGAGAGAGAGAGAGAGAGGGAGAGAGAGAGAGAGAGAATGGCATGTTCAAGTAATTTAAAGAATGATTGTGTCTAGAAACACAGAAGACTAGATATCCTGATTTACCATCTCCTCCTATCCCACATACTACAAAACTCTTAGACATGTTAGATAAAATGGAACAGGAATTCTTTTAAATGTATAGCCTAAGTCACCAAAAGGTTAAAGGAAATGCACAGGGGCCAAGAATGAAGAGGAAGCCAAAACACAATGCTGTTAGCACATAAGCTGACACCATGGCTTCTCTGAGGCAGGTTACCGGCCTTGGTAACATGGCATTTGGGTTTTAATGACCATGTGAGGATGAGAGACAAGGCCTTAGAGCCATTGTTGGTAGGGAGTTGGAAACGAAGATGAACCTGTATCTCATATGATTTTTGGTTAGAATTTATACTATCTTCTTGGTCCAGGACCCTTCAGCCTGATAAATTAACATTAAAGGTGCTCCCAGGCTGGTGAGACCTTGGGCTGTCTGCCTGGCAGAAGCAAACACAGCATTTCTCTGGAGGGACATGCTCCACGGGACTCCCACAAGGCCATGCCAAACAGGGGCTCAAATTCCAAAATCACAAAACACAGGAAGAAACAATCTCCCATGAGCAAGAGTCAGCAGAAACAACAAACAGCATAATTAGACCCCTAGGAATTTCAGTTAACAGAATTATCATATAGAGACTAAGAGGTAGTATGTTTAAGCAAGAGACACGAAAGAAGACATGCGAAAATAAGAAAAAGAGCAAGATGGTGTTTTTCAAAGTTGAACGTGAAAAGAATCAAAGAAAGCTTCCAGAATTGAAAAATGTAGTCATTGAAGACAAACACCTAATATACAGGTTCAACAGAACATTAACCTGAAGAGAGACATAATGATACAGAAGACAGAGCTGATGTGATTATCCAGCATACAGCACAAAGGGATATAAAGATGGAGACTATGAAAGAGAGCTTAAGACACATGGAGGAGAGACCAAAAAGGACCAGCATATGTCTAATGTATGCTACGGGAGAAGAGTCTAAAGAGACGAAGAGTCTAAAGAGACTATTTTTAAATTTAATGGCTGAGAATATTTCAGAATTGCTGGAAGACGTGAATACTCAGATTCAGAAAGCACAAGTCCTGGGCAGGATAAAAAATGAAAAAGAAATCTATTACTAGGCACATCATAGTAAAAGTGCAGAACACCAGAGAAAAATCAGGCAGAGAGATAATGCAGATTACCACCATGGAACGGAAATTAAACTGACCGAAGACTTCACAAGGAATAAAAGAAGGCGGAAAACAGTCTGGAATTACATACCCAGCTACCCTATCATTCAAGAGCGAGATAAAAATAATTTTCAGACAAACACGAGCTAAAAGAACTTTTAAACAGGTACCTCAAGAGGAAGAAAATTGTGCCCAGAAGAGCTGAGATGCAGGAACAAATGGTAAACAAAGAAACTGACTGAAATAAAACCCATTGCAAACTGGTATATGTTATCGGTGTAAATACAATTTCGAAAACCCCAGAGGTCTGTTGACAGAAGAGTCATTTGAACCACCATCCACTGAATTTCAGTCCCTGACTTGAGTCGGTTCATAGACCCAGAGCCCCTTAAGTGAAGAGAAAGTCAGGGAACAAACATAAACATATAATGTGAACCTTCATTCTAGTATTTCTTCCAGGAACTTGGGGCCAGTTAGTTAAGTATATTTGCACTGCAGAAAGGGAAACACCCAAACCTTTAGCGGTTATTGGCGATCGACTCGATTCTAATGCCTTGGAATGCAGAATGCCACCATGGTCCGTCAGTCAGAGGGAGGCTTATCAGGGTCGGATGATGGATGAAATTTTGAAGAAAGTTCATCTCATGGTTGTTTCTCTCGTTCCTGAAGGTATCTGTGGACTACAAACACACGCGCACGCGCACGCATGCACACGCACACACACGTGCACACGCGCATGCACTTATTCAGAAACCGGAAGAATCTCCACGTTGCCTCGCTAACCCGTGGAGTAAGAGCTATTGTGCTAAGGAGGGCTAAGAAGCCGCTAGATGTTCTCCTCCTTCCTCCCTACCAAGATACTAAACCTATTGTGATAGCAATATCACACGCCTGTGGAAATATCAGAAATTTCGTGCCACCACCAAAATACTAAAAGATGCAGAGGTAGTAATTCATATCTCGTTCCCATCCCGATTTTAGCCAGTGCAAGTGATGAATGGACCTTGGAACATGAATGTGGATTATCATAAATACAACCAGGTGGTGACTCCACAGCAGTTGCTTTCCCAGATGTGACCCCCTTACTGGAGCAAATCAATACTCTTTTCTACATTCCAGCAAGCAGAGAACACTAAAAGCACTTTGATTTCTTTAGCGTAGAAAATTCTATACGCTTAGTGTCCTGTAGAGATATATCATATTTCCAAGTCTGAGCTCCAGTTTAGTCTTTGGAGATTTTACCCACACCATCATCCAGTGGGAATTACTCTAGTCCACTCTGTTGATGACATCATGCTGATAGGACCTAGCGAGGAGGAAGTAGCAGGTACCCTAGATACCTTGGAAAGACTCATGAGATTCCAGAGGCTTTGAGTTAAATCCTTTGAAATTACAGAAGCCTGCCACCTCTGTGGAGCCGGTAGGGGTCCAGTGACTTGAGGCATGTCAAGATAGTCCCTCCAATGTGGAGGCCAAGTTGCTTCAGTTTTCATCCCCTACCAGTAGTGAGACACAATGCTTGGTGGGCCAGTTTAGATGTTGAAGATAAAATAAAATTTGCCACCTTTGTGTGTCCTGCTCCAACCCATTTTGTAGGTGACAAGAAAAATGGCCAGTATTCAGTGAGGGCCCGGAGTAAATGAAGGCTCTCCCATTGTCCCGGGCTGCAGTTCACGCACATCTGCCACCAAGCCCTTATGACCCAGGGGATCCAATGGTGCTCGAAGTGTCTGTAACAGATCATGATGCCCTATGGAGTCTGTAGTAATCCCTGGTGAGAGAAACCTGTCAGTGGACCCTAGGGTTGGAGCAAATCCGTGCCTTCATCAGCAAGTAACTATTGTCTTTTCTGGGAAGCTGCTCCTAGCTTGCTACTGGCCCTGGTAGAGACTGACCAAGAGAAATCAGATGATCATGTGACCTGAGCTGTCCATCATGAACTGGGTGTTGACTAATCCACTAAGCGATAAAGTCTAGTGTAACCAGTAGACGTCCATCACCAAAGAGAAATGGCATATACAAGATCTGGCTTTTATTCCTCCCTATGCTGCCACGTGTTCTTCAACCCACACCCAACATATGGGTTCATTGGGAGTTTCTTGCGACTTGGTGACCGGGGAGAAAAACTCTGTAGCCTGGTTTAAAGAAAGGCTCTATAGGGTGTGCTGGGACCCTGTGGATATGGACTGCAGTGATTTATTACAGTCCCAAACAAGTGTGTCCCTGAAGTCCAGTGGGGAAAAGGAAATCATCATAGTGAGCCCAACATTGATAAATACATCTTACTGTCCATTTTCCCAAGAAGCACAGCGGCCTGAAGCCAAGATCTACACTGATGTATGGGCCGTGGTTAATGATTGGGCTGGATGATCGGGGACTTAGAAGTGATAGGATTGGCAGATTGGTGAGAAGGTTTGAGGAGGAGGTATGGGGATGGACCTCTTCAAATGGGCCCAGAATTTGAGAATATTTGTGTCCCATGTCAATGCTCACCAAAGGGCCACCACTGTGAAGGAGGCTCTTAATAATGAGGTGCATTCGACAGGACTCTCTGTGAAAGTCACTCAGCCTCTTTCCCGGTGTTTGATCCACACTGGAGTGAACAGTCTCGTATAGACAGATCTCCTTTGGCACATATTCAAGAGACGCTCTAGAAGAGAGCGTTTTGCAAGCTTTTCGGACAGAAACCCCAGAAAGGAATACATTTGGTATTGTGCCCTGGAGGACACAAGCATGCATGCACACATGTACCCACACATGTAAGCACACACACATAAGTAAGTGAAATAAAATTTTCATACAACAATACTTACCCTTATGACATGCAATGTAATCTAATATTTTCTATTCCATTTTCTTCTAGTTGACTTGTTTAATGTAGTCACAACCCACGAATTGATTTCACAACACATTCACTATAGTGTCGTAGGCAGCGATTGGAAAGATGCTGTTCTATGATATACACCTAGAAGTGGAACTGCTGCATCATAGATTATTGGCACATTTGATTTGACTTGGTTTTTCTAATACCTATCTAAATTCTTCTGTCTACGGGGATTGTGCCTTTGCTCTATATTCTCATGAACACCCAGTATTTTCTAAATCCAAAAATTTTGCCCATCTCTTTAGAGTGAAATTGTCTATGAAGAAGAGTAGAAAAATACTACAGTAGCAGGAGGAAGAGGTAGAGTCAACTGAGGCTTCTTTTTTGTTTCTTAACATGAGATGCACTAGGAAATGCTTAAATGTTTGTGTTAATGATGTTGAGGTGAGGGAGAGACTAATGATTCTGAAAAGTGTCTGTGTGGGGCCAGAGTCAAAGTCTCAAAGTACTTGAGAAGGTGAGGCGGGATGGAATCCAAAGTACAAGTGAGCGGATAAGAGGAGAAACATTTTCTCCCTCGCAACTGGAGGAAGAAGTTGGCTTCGGAATTAATGTATGTTTAAAATTTTGATGGTGGGAGGACGAGGACTTTTGTTTGAAAACAGACACAGTGCCTGTGCGCAGGAGCTTACTGTCCAGCAGAAAAACGGAGTAAGTAATTAGAGGTTATATGTGCTTAAAGTGAACGTGGTGCTCTAGCAGCATTCAATGAAGGATTTGACCTAGTGGCAGGGGTCCATGGAAGACTTACTAAGAAAGTGATGTGTAAGCTGCAACCTGAGTGATGAGGAAGAGGTACTGAGGCAAAGATTGGGAGAAAAGTATACTAGGCTGACAAAAGAGGGATCTTAAAGGAGCGTAAGAGGATGAGAAAGCAAAAGAAAGTCAGTATTGCTAGTCTAGAGATGGAGGAGGACCAAAGTTGACACGAAGCTATAATAGAGAGGTGGGTAAGATTCACGTCACATAAGGTCTTACAGACCCTGTAGGGAGTTTGGACTTAATTTTCAGTTAAGTGGGAAGACGTTAGAGAATTTTAAGCAAGGGGGTAGACATGATCAGAAAAGTTTCCTTTAAAACATTACTATGGCTGCTTTTGGAGATTGCACTGGAGATGGGCCAGAGGAGATGTGGTAAGGACTATTTTTAGCTGTCCAGGTGACTACTGGATGGTGTCCCATTTACTGGGATGGGAGAAACTGGACGAAAAGGAAGTTTAGTGGAGAAGATCATGCATACACTTATGTTCATTTTGAGGTGTATGAAATAAATGCGTCTCAGTTAGTAACACTTTTGGCAGCAGGTACCAGTGCAGATACCAACAGGATACCCAAATAGGAGTGGCTTAAACAAATTATGGGGCTTACATGTTGATGAAAAAGGTCTAGATGAAGGTGGTTGTTGGAGTTGGTTCAGTGATTCAAAATGTCAATGCTGACATCCCCATAATTTTCTTGACCTTTTCCTCATGATCACGAATGCTGTTCAACACATCCAAGTCCAAGGCAGGAAGATGGGTGAAAGAGGGAAAAAGTTTTCTTCTTTTGAAACTTTGTCATTTTGTTCAAGAAGTAAAGCTAGACTTTATTATTTTTCTAGGTGGAGGCAGTTCTAGCGGCTTCCACATGGCCTTTCCCACCACAATAGCCCCCACTCCACAGGTTGCAGGACCGACGTGGGGATTCTGACAGCTGCTGAGGATGTCTATTCCAATTATGCCTTCCATAACTTGGGAAATAGCTACAGGATGGGTTCACAGACCCACTGGGACCACCATGAGACGGACCTCAGCTGAAACCCCATTGATCACTTGACCTCCATAAGCCCCTAGTCTGACTGGCGGGCCACGGTGATGTTTTGGGCCTTCTGGAATTAGTGTCAGTTCAGAGCCCGTATTCAATAGTCCCCAGTAGGTCTGACTTTTTCCTTTTCCCCGGTGCAGTTCCCCTTGTAAAAGGCTGTAGGCCTTTGGGGGAAAGCTTGGAAAAAAGATCACAGTATTAATCTTTGGTAGCCTACTGGGATCCTTCCTCAAGAGGACCCAGCTTCCCCTTCATTGAAGGGGTTCTTGGCCTATAAACTGGCTCAAGTCTGGGAACTGATTGAGGGACCATGACCCTCTGTTCTCATGGTTCGGGCTGGATTTTTGTCACTTGGCCTGGAAATTTTCTGATTATACAGATTTTTTTTTTAATGGAAAAGGCCTTGATTTGTTGCAAAGCAGAATATATAGGAAATTCCAAGGAAGAGCACATAATTTTTAAAAGCAAATTTTTAAATTTAATGGCTTAGGCCAAAGTCTCAGTTACTTTTTGGAGAATTCCGAACTATTAGGGGCAGAAGAACGCTTTTCCTTTGTCCTCTTCTCTTTTTCCTTTTTGTGATGTTTCCCCTTGTTTGATTTCCTCTTTTTTTCTTTTCTTTCTTCTGGTATTTTTGTTTTGAAGTATCTTCTTCAGTGGAACTGGATGAATAAGACCGTTTCCTTTTTTTTTTTTGAATTTGATTTTCTTTTTGTTTTTTCCATTTTTCTTTTCCCCTTCTTCATTTATTCTTTTTTCCTGTAATGCCTGCAGTTTATTCAGTTCTTCATTCTCTTCATCACTATCTTCACTGCTTGTACTGCTGACATCTAAAACTATGTCCCTTTTGGGGTCTACTCGGAGAAAATTGCGGCATTCAAAAGTCAGGTGACCAGGGTAGCCACATTTTTCACAGCCTGCTCTAACACTGTCCTTGTTGCAACCGGGGACTGCCATGACGGTGGTAAGAGAGGTCGCTGGAGGCTTCAGCTTTCGAGAATGCGTTTGCTTCCTGCCGGCTGCGTGGACAACACACAGCCAAAGCGGCTTTTTTCTCCCACCCGCGATGGGGCACCTTCGCTACAGTCAGGGAAGACCCTGTAAGCCTCTAGCAATAGCAGAACCAAGTAGACCTGATTATACAGATTAAGTAAGAACTAAGTAGGCTTCCTATCTATTTCACTTCTAGGAACGCCATGATGGACTAGCCAATGCCATAGGTCTGTGAGAATCAGACCATTTTGATTGCTGCTTTGACTCTGTTGTCCATTATGGTAACCACGTCCACCTTGCCTTTGGTGGCTGAGTGCCACCACGTGGCCCCTGCCACCTCAAGATCCAGTCACTCCCACTGCATTCAGGCTTTCCAATTGAATGGGTGTGGCTCTCCCTGTAAGGTCTAGCCTACAGAGAAAAGTAATCACAGAGCTCTTCGAGGATGCTGGGGCTCCCCTCACAAATTTATTTCTCACAGTACTGGTGAAATGTATGTCTTCTGGACCCTCCCAGTGTGGGTGAGTAGGTCTTAAATGACAAATCCACTCTACCATTCTAATCTCCCTAAGCCTTTGAATCCTTCCCTCTACATTAAATCAAGGTGGGTCAGGCATTTCCAGTTCCCTTGCTGTGGGTCATCCTTCTGTCCATGTTTGAGCCAACCAACCAGACAAGCTGTTAGAGCCCTTTATAAGTCCCCAAGATGCACCATTAAATGGAGAATCTCTACTTACTGATCCCCTGTCAATAAATTCAGCCTGATCCAACTTTATGTTCCTTCCACCATTTCCCCACATGCTTAGTATCCATTCCCACACATGTTCCCTGGATTTCTGTTTGTATAAATTAGAAAACTCGGATAATTCTTTTGGAGGGCAGCACACCTTCCCATGCTTCACACTTTACACCTCACCTTTAGGTCCTGCTGGGACTTGAGTCTAGTTATGGTGGTATAAGCAAAGAGGAGGGATGGGATGGGTCCTGAGAAGAGTCAGCATTATCTTGCATGCCACCTGTCTCAGGGGGAGGCATCACAGTCTCCTCAGGCAATGCAGACTCAATCCCCTCAGACAGGGATGGAGAGGCCAATACCACTGGGGTTAGGATTTTTATTCTATTCAGGCCCTCCTTCAGTGGACTGGATTATGCCTTGCCACACTGGGGAGGGCCCTCTGCTTTACTCGGTCCACCGACCCTAATGCTAATGTCCTCTGGAAACACCCTCACAGACACACCGAGAGACAATGTTTAATCAGATATCTCAGCAACCCATAGCCCAGTCACATCGACACATAAAATTAACTGTCACATTCAGAGGTGGGGGGAGGCTTCTCCCTACTAGAATGCCTCTTTATCACATTAGCCTCCCTTGCACATCCACCTTCAGGCCCATCAACAACTAAACAGGATGGAGAACACTACCAATTATTTAGATCAGTTCTGATTTCCTCCATGAAGTCAAGGGATGCCTGTGAAATATCTGAATAGGAAAGGTGGAGCAGGAAATGTTTGCGGGGTAGGCCGAGGACAGTGATTGCCACAACATACAAGAAGAGATGTTAACAACCCTGTTGGTCATGTGAACCTAGAGAACAAAAGAGATATCTGGACTAGAAGTGTAAAATTATTCTGTCAGCTGCTAGGGAAAAACATGATGGCATAAAGTCAAACCTCAGAATTTCCCCCCTCTAATGCCTGATAAAAGTGGTAAAGGCCAGCAAAAAGCACACAAAGCCACAACGAAACAAGGTAGGAAAACCTCACCCCATAAATTTGAAAAGCGGTAGAAGTCAGACCCTCCAAGTAACTATTCACCACCGCTACTATGACCGCCGCTCTGTGAACCCTTAAGTTAGAGTGAGATGGACAGCTAGACACACATCTCAGAAAGTGTAGTCCTGGGGGGTGGCTTGCGGAGCAAGGTGGCCGAATAGAAACCTCCAGCAATTGTCCCTATGCACGAACAACAAATTCAACAACTGTCCACCCAAGGAAGCACCTTCGGAAGAACCAAAAATCAGGTGAGCGATCACAGTACCTGATTTTGACATTATATCAAGGAAAGAGGCACTGAAGAGGGCAGAAGAGACAGTCTTGCCTTGCCTATGGCACCCCTCCCCCACCCCCCAGCAGTGTCAGGCCAGCACACCGAGTAGAGACAGAATATGAATCTGTGTGCCCGGGGGAGGGAGAGCAAAGTGATTGTGGGACTTTGCATTGGAACTCAGGGCCGCCCCGTCACAGGGGAACACAGCACAGGGCAGAATACTGCCAGCACCCACGGAAGGAGTATTTAGACCAGCCCGGCCAGAGGGAAATCCTCCACCCTGAAACCCTGAGTTCTGGCTAGCCCCACTGCCAGCTGACTAAAAGCGGCCTGGGGCCTGGAATAAATTTGTAAGGCAGTCAGGCCACAAAGGCTGCAGTCCTTTGGCAATTCCTGCAGCTGTGCTTGCCTAGAGCCAGTGGACTTGGGGTGCATGTGACCCAGTGAGACACCAGCAGTGGTGGCCAAGCCAGTGCCTGTGTCACCTCTCCCCCAACTCCAGGCAGCGCAGCTCAGGGATAGACTTCTTCCACTTGGGGAGAGGAAAGGGAAGAGCGCAGAGGACTGTGTTTTGCAACTTGGGTACCGGCTCACCCACGGTAAACTAAAGTACCAAGCAGACTCCTGAAGCCCCTGATTCCAGGCCTTAGTTCCTAGGTGGCATTTCCAGACCCACCCTGGGCCAGAAGGAAACCCGCTGCCATGAAGAGAAGAACCCAGTCCTGGTAGGATGCGCCGCCTGCTGACTACAGAGCTCTTGGGCTTTGAATGAACATCAGAGGTAGCCAGGCAACAGTCGCTGTGGGCTTCGAGTGATACTGGGCTAGCTTCAGGTGTGCCCTGATGCAGTTCTAGCTGCAGTGGCCACGAGGGGGTAACCACATCACTCCTCCCCCTACTCCAGCAGCCCAGCGCAGAGAGTGAGGGAAGGGAGGGAGAGACTGCCTGGTAATCCAGGGAATTCTCCCATATCTCACCCAAGTCCACCAACGGGTACCACCAGGAGTCTGCAAGAGTCACGGCATTACTGGGCTTGGGGTGTCCCCAGTGCTGATACAACTGCGGTGACCAAAGACGTAGATCACAATACTCAATTCCCTTTGAATATCTGGAAAGACTTCTCGAGAAGGACGGGTTCAAACAAGCCCAGACTGCAAAGCTTAAAATAAATGCCCAACTCTTCAATGTCCAGACGTCGACGAACATCCACAGGCATCAAGAACATCCAAGAAAACATGACCCCGCCAAACAAACTAAACAAAGTACCAGCGACCAATCCCAGAGTGATGGAGATATGTGACCTTTCAGACAAAGAATTCAAAATACCTGTCCTAAAGAAGCTCAGGGAGGCCGGGCGCGGTGGCTCATGCCTGTAATCCTAGCACTCTGGGAGGCCGAGGCGGGCGGATCGTTCTGAGCTCAAGAGTTCGAGACCAGCCTGAGCAAGAACGAGACCCCGTCTCTACCAAAAATAGAAAAAAATTAATTGGACAGCTAAAAATATATATAGAAAAAAACTAGCCGGGCATGGTGGCACATGCCTGTAGTCCCAGCTACTCGGGAGGCTGAGATAGTAGGATTGCTCGAGCCCAGGAGTTTGAGGTTGCTGTGAGCTAAGTTGACGCCA